>VSDK01002558.1:93765-133380 GCA_009767595.1 Symbiodinium kawagutii | reverse complement strand
ACAACACCAGCAGCAGCAGCAGCAGCAGCAGCCAAAAACAGTTGAACAGGCAGCAACCAGGAAGCTAAAACCAAACACAGCAGCACGAATAATCCTGGACAACACCAAGAAAAACAACAACTGCAACAACAAGAACAAGAAGAACAACAACAACTGCAATGACATCGCCAGCCGTATGTTTCACATTGCTCCAATATACTCCAAGCTCAATACTGGTTAAATGACAAAATCTTCTGTGCCCTTCTGAATTGTCCTGGTGGAGGACCCAGAGGAGCGGCTGCTTTTGGAGCTCCTGGTTTGCCATCGGTCAGCGTGATTCGCTTGCAAGGTCATTGGCACACCTCACTGATAGTGAATGCTGGCTGGCACAAATCTTCACAGCACTTCTTGTCGAAGATTTCCCTGAAACGACTACCATCCATCACCATCCAAACTACGGTTGATCAGCTAGTATCCTTCATGGTCACTAGTGGTCAATAACGCCTTCGCAAGACCTCACTTTTTGGTGCCTCAAGGTCAGGCTCGTAAGTCCAAGTGGCTCGCTTGGAACACAGATATGTTAGAATGCATAGCACGATGAAACAACCATTAAAGGTAGGTCAGGATGGCGATTAGCTGGGAAAAAATGCATAATTAATCAGTTGTAAGCGTGAAAAAAGATGGTTGAGCAATGGGCGTTGTAAAGAAAGTCCGTGACAAACTCCGTCCCTGATGGTCGAGTTGCTTGAAAGCGCAAGAGGTTTTCTAAACTTGAGGCTGGGCATGACAAGACCATCTCAGGAAACTGCTGGTACAACTTGTAGGACCTCACTCTTTTTCTGACTGGCAAGGAACCGCTACATTTCATCAGCGAACCTTTCGGTCCTGGTGGAGGGCCCAGAGGAGGACTCGCCGGCTTCGCTTTGGCGGCGGCCGTCCCCAACGGCCGTGGCATGGCGGCAAGGCATGGCACCGCCAACCATGGTGGTGGCGCCCGCACCACACGTGGATCCTTCCATGTGTATCTTCAGCATGATGAAAAAAGGGCAGTTTTCAGAACATGTTCAGGCCCGATTCACGTGGTCAGTTCATAGTTGTATTCCAAGCCAAGGTCATAACATGGAATCATAAAACCCTAGAATGGACAGGTTATGGCCAGTCGTAGCTGGTTCACAGTTTACTCATCGCAGCTAGTTGCAACCCTCTACAAACCAGCGCAAACCCTTATCAAGCAATTGATGAACCAGGAGCGGCAACATGTGCTCATGCAGAAATTGATGAACCGTTCAGTGGTTTCTTAAAATAAGGCAGTCCCCAAAATCATCGACTATCAATCATTTTTATCAGTAAGCCATCCACTTTTGAGGTGCCCAATTTTGAGAAACCATCATATAGTAGGTGTTTATTGTTTTTGATTAGCCCCTGTTATTAACCACCGTAATCCCCCATAAAACCACAACAATCTGCTATTAACCACAATAATCCCCGATAAAACCACCACATTCATCATTTAGCCGTTCCTTCCGGGTGTTCGACCTGTGTACCATTCAGCACTACCCGCGGTCCCTGAAACACCACTGCGGCTTGTGGGCCGCCCTGCCAGTTCTGGTCCTGGCTCGACCGGCTGCCCGGCCACGGCAGCGGCTCCTTGTGCTGGTGAATGGTTGGTGAATGGTTGGGTGGCGGTTGAGCAATGATGGTTGATGATAGTTGATGATAGTTGATGACAAATAATGGCTCAGAATGATGAAGTATCGTCGAAAGTGGATAGTAGTGTTTGATGATGGTTTAATCATGTTAAATCATCCTTCATAATAGGGACCAACAGCCAACAAGAAGGGGGAATCTATGGATGTGCTAGAAACCAAATGTATGTATGCGTGTTGTGTAGGTAGCTAAACCTTGTCTCACTTGTGCATACTTACATTTACCCACATCGTACATCTTACACTATCCGCCTCAACGAGTGTGTCTAAAGGAATAGTGTGTCTAAAGGAATTCCTGGTGTTTTTTCCAAAGGAAAACTAGTTGGTTTATCACAACATGCACCTTATTCCAACTAGTTGTCCAAAGCACACCCACCATTTGATGTGGTCTCCTGGCGGAGGGCCAGTCTTTGGAGCTCCTGGTAGGAAAACCCACTGGGAGATATGTTCAAAATAAACTGCCAAAGACATGCTTGGAACTAGTGGTTGATAATATGGTTGATGATACTGATAAATAATTTTTGTAAATACTGTGATATTGGTCATATTTGCTAATGATATCAGTTCATAAGAATGGGTGATGATTGTGTACGACCTTGCGCAACTCTATGACAGGGATTTCACCAAATGCCAAGAAGATTCGGCAGCACAGGAGAAATTCCGTGGCAGTACATCAACTGGCGTGGCAAGTTTTGTCCTGGTGGAGGGCCCAAAGGAGGACTTGCCTTCTTTGGAGCTCCTACAGGAGCAATGGCAGAGACCTTGTCTCCAAGTTGGAGGACGTACAAGTGCAGTGAATGGTAAACCCATTGATTCACGCAATTCCGCAAGAAAACAAAACAAACAAAGTAATATAAAATCAACAAACAAATAAACAAACAAGACCAACGAACAAAGTAACGCGCCAAAGCACGTCAACCAAGCGTGACAAAGGCAGTGAGACTTCTTCAACGCCGAAGCCTTCATGGGTTGACCAACAGTTGACCTTCAGAGTGAGATAACTTCGCCGGTAGAGGCTACACCCTGCGAGTGGTGGTCCAAGGGGACTCCCAGAACACACCGTGCATCATGAGAGTCCTAAATAGCATTGACAACTAACCAATTGATCAAGATCTCGGATTGTCAAGGATTCTCAACTATTTTCAACCGTGGTTCATCGCCATGAAGTGAATTAACGACCGATAGCTGGTAGCTCGTCGCTGAACAACGCCGCGAAGTGCCCGTGCCAGGGCCACTTCCTGCATCAGGCGCAGCAGGCTCTGTAGCTCCTTGAGCCGGCGCCATCCAAGTTACGATGAGTTGATGGAGTGATTGATGGTTGCTAGTGAGTGGTTAGGAATGGGCACTAATGGTAAATACTAGTACTAGTAATAGCTAGTATAGTGATTAGTTTTATACTAGTAATGGTTGTTGATGGTTAATATTTGTAATGGCTAATTCTTAGTTGATAGTCATTAGTAATGGCTGATAATGAGTGGTCACAACAATAATGATAGACAAAACTCAATGATATATATAGTCAATGTAATTGTGGTAATACTGGTTGACAATGATTGTGGTAATAATTTGTTGTGGTTAATAATGGTCAGTGATGATACGAATGGTCAATTTTGATGAAACAGCAGACAATGAATTGGCTAATACTAGTGATGATGGTTAATGATAACTGGTTGATAATGAATGGTTATGACAAGAATGACAATAGTGATACCAATATTGAATGGTCATGACAATAATGATAAACCATGGTCAAGAATGGTAATTGGTGGCTAGATGTTGGATGGAGATTGATGAAGAATGGTTTATGATGGTTGACGACGGTTAATAATGGCACATGGTTAATAATGGCGGAGTATTCGTTTACCATCGTTAATGTGAACTATGTTGAGAGTTGTTATGAAGCCTGGTATTGGTTGATGCTGGTTCACAACCAGACCATTGTAAACAAGAATTAATAATGGTAAATACTGATTGTTGATGGTTGAACAATTGTTAATTAGGTGAAATGATGGTGAATGGTGGTTGCTTATGGCCAACATATGTCTATGTGGGTGAACCTATAGTTGTGCAGCTGTAAAGGGCTGCAAACAAAACGACTCAGGGACCGAGCTAGGCGAAATAATGACCAAACATGCCTTTGGCAGAGCAAGTAAACTGGAGAGAGGGACAACTCGGCATGCTTGGTTGTAAGGGCATGGGGGTTGGTAGGCATGCTGGAAGAGACTTCGAAAACAATATGACTACACTTGAAGAGCCATGTCCCAAAGGGCTTCTGGTGAAAAACAGCCAAGTTTTCATGTTCCAACCAGTTGGAAGAGTCTCCAACCAGTCATGAAACTTAAGCGCTGTGCCTGGTGAAAGGGTTCCTGTTCCAACCAGTTTCCACCGCCTGGGATGCTCCCAGTCTCCTGGTGGACCCGGAAACGGAGCGCTGGGCTTGGGAACTCCTGGTGCGTGAACGCGGCAGTACCCTGAAGCACTCGAGTGGCTGGTTGAAGTGGGCACGATGAGTTTCCTGTGGACAGAAGTTGCTGATTATGAAACTATTGCCAGGTGATCATAGAAGCCAAAACTACACAGTTTTCGTAATCAGTTGGCCACGGGCAAGCCTGAAAATAAAGATTCATATATGTAGTCATTCCAAAAGCAGGTAGAACTGCTATTCCCCGCAAATTTGATGATGATTTCCCTATCTAGCTTGGCCCAAAACCTCTCATCATACTGCAACAACTTAAGATACCGGTAGAGCATAGCCCGAGATGGCAGAAAATGGCAAAGATCAAAGAGAGTTCCAGCGTGACTGATAATGGTGCACAAAGGAAAAGATTATTCATGATGTTTAGGAGTGCTTGATGATGGTGAACGATGATTGATGAGGATTGATGATACTTGATTATGACAAACGCGCTTGAACCGACAATAACGACTATTACCGGTCAAGAACAAGAGAAAATTAATTGATGATACCTTCAACTAAACATGAAAATAACTATCCACCATCTACCATTGGTGGATTTTCACGGATTCTCCATCTGCTGTGTGAGGGCCATGATGACCAACAGCAATCTCCTGGAGGAGGGCCCAAAGGAAACTTCGGAGGGACAGCCGTCTTTGGCACTCCTCGCAGCTGAAAGCTGGGAAAGCATGTGCAAGAACCCTCATTTTTCAGCCCAATCATCTACAAACGGTGGATTTTACTACCATGTTAGACTACCAGCGAGGCGGAAATCATGAGCAATTCAAAGCCAAGGCGGACAGTGGACACTTGTGGCCTTGGGAATATGTTCTTCATGGACTACGTCCTATATCCCAGTAGAAAAGCAAATGAACCATTTAGTAGCCAACTATGAAAATACCCCTCTATCCTCCCCACATACATTCGCTGGTGTGGTACTTTCCATGGAAAGGCGTGTGTTCGCTGACTGGGAATCAACATCTTCAAGGGCGAAACCATCCATGACCAGAGCTGAACCATGGCTGCCATTTCGTGCTCCTGGAGGAGGGCCTGAAGGAGGGCTGTTCTTCCCTCCTGACGGCCAAGCCCCACTGGATGCATAGTACTTGAGCGCATGAGAAGTTTATTGATGGCTCAATAGATTCAATAGGTCCAATAGGTCTCCTCATAAAGGGATTCACCATGAATGCCATGAATTATCAAGGATTGATCGTCAATGATACTATAATAGTTGATCATTGATTATCAAACATCATTCAAAATGATGGATTGGCAGCCCACGGCTTCACTGGGACCAAACTGGGGCACTTCCAACATCAACCACTTGAAGGAGCTGACTGCGACTCCTGCAGGTTCCACGGCCGGCGCTGGGGGCTCAGCTCCTGTTCAAAGGCGATGTCGTGGCTGTGCAAAGTGTGGGAAACTACTGGGAATATGGCTATGGGCCTATGGGTCAATACTAAACAACCAACCAAGGGTTAACTAGCTGGCTAATGGTTAATGATAGGGGATCAGTTCACCAACAATAGCAGGGGATACCAGCTATATATGGCTATGGGTCAAGCAGTTAACCAACCAATTTCCTGGGGGATAAGTTCACCAACAATTTCATAGGGAAAACGCGCTGGTCAACGATGCTGCAAAGATCAATTAGCTCTTGCTATTTTGCTGATTGTATATTCAATAGCCGCTACAAGAGTTTTGGAAGATGAACTACTAATTCATCAGGCACTATGAATCGATCCCACTATCAGTCATTAAACCCCAGCAATGGAAGCATCATGGTGGATCCATTCACTGGACAAGGAAAACAGGACCTCCAGCCCGGCCGCGGGGTGTCCTGGTGGAGGGCTAGTCTTTGGAACTCCTGGGAGGCAGTGGTAGAGGCTAGTTGGTGGGGAAGAAGGGTTGGCAAAGCTCAATGAATGGTGCAGAATATGGCTAATCATTATGGTAAATAATATGGCTAATAGCGGTCAAATCATTTATGGTGAAAAGTTGATATTGTTGTTGGTTGAGAATATGGTGAATAGCGGTGGTTTATGTGGCTAAGAGTGGTTCATCATGGTTGATGTTGATGCTGGATGATGGCTAATAATGGTTAGTACTTAGTTCAAAACGGGTTGTTAATGGTTGTTGCGAAAGGTTCATGATGGTGAATCAGTGCTTAGCTAGTAACATCCACTAAGTTCCTGGAACAACCAACATTTCCATGGCGATACAATCGATAATAGCTAAAAATCTTAGTAAACATGATGGTTAATTGATGGTGAATAACGGTCACTTACAGTTGACAACAGTCAACAGTCACTGGAATTATGATTGATACACTGGTAAACCATAGCCATAGTAACACCAACCAGTGACTGCTCACGATGTTACAGAAAAAATTGCTAAGTGAATTGATCGCTGGCAGTTGATGCGCGAAATCACAATCCATCATGTCAAACCGGCTGCGAAGGGCCATCAGTAGTGAGCGGTACTTGACCATGACCATAGCTAATGACCATGTGGTTATCCGTATTAATGACGACGGGTGCTTATGAATAGTTATTATCCTTATGAAATTCTGAATGACCATGACCATGCCTAATGGTGGTTCATCGTCATTTTCGATGGGGAATAGAATTCCAAGCTGATCGACCAGTGGTAAAGTGGCAACTGCTTGTGCTTGTTGATGGCCGTTGATAATTGATTGATCCCATCTTCCCAAGTTTGAGCATTACCGGTGCCTCATAACCACTATCATTGATCACTACCATTATCAACCACTGGTAGAAGGCGAACCATCATCTAACCCAGTTCCCTCGTCCCCCTCCGTCAGCTGCTTCACTCCCTTCAACACTGGCCATTGACGTTTCCACTGTTGATCAATCTTCACCTGCAATCAAGGATGTCAAACACCATCATTCATACTCAATCATCATCAACTTCATAGTCAAAAGGCATTGCTAATTATCCACCATCATTAAACACAAGTGATCATCCTTGACCATCATTGACCATCATTCCCCATAACAAGCATTGCTACGATGCACCCTAGTCATGAACTCCCATCATTGGCCCCCATGACATTCCGCTGATCAACGATCATGGCCCATCATGACCCGGTGCTTTCACCCCCTACCAGCTGCCAAGAATCATCAGCAACGATTGCAGAATGATTGACCCACGATTTAGCACTACTAGCCATCATCAACCATCATAAATCATCAATTGTCCATCAATTGGCAGCAGCCATTGATGAACCACCAATTAGCCATCAATCAACTACCAACAAACCAATCTAAATCATCAATTCCCATCAAATCAGCAGTTTAAACCATCAACAAATTCGCACTCAACTGGTGGTTTGTCAAGTCATAGGGGTACCTCTAAATCATCCAGTTTATTGCCCATTTATAGTAATAAACCATCCATGTTTGGACCACCAGCAAGGCTTCACCGTGGCTTCACGGTACCCGTCGTTCCCCAGGTCCTGCAGGTATGAGAGATGCAGGAAAGGCCGGTGGCACTGCAGGTCCTGCCGCCAAAGTTTCGTGTTCCTTCGAGGGGACTGCAGTGGTTGTTAGTAAGGGGTTATCATGGGGGTTATAGGGCCTTATAGGGGTTGATAATAGGGGATTGTAGGGGTTTAATAGGGATGATCATGGTTGATGGTAGGGGAGTATAGCGGTTTATTACTAATGGTGGTTTATTCCTCATAATGATTGATATGGCTTGATTTTGGGGGTCCCTCATTTGAGAAATGCCAATATAAGGATGTTGACTAGAAGTCATAGGAGGATAGGGTTGGTTAGCCATGGCTATGAGAAACGTGAGAAAGGACAATGGTGAAATATGAATGGGCCACCTATGCTATGGGTCACCAACAATAGAGGGTGTACTGATAAAGATTTGACAGTAACGCACAGATATGAAACAATCTCAAAAGAGATCATCATCGGATAAATCATCCCATCCGGGAAAACATCAACAACATGTTCCACAACGATCTGCCAGCAACAATAACAACACGGGCTACATCCTGACAGGGGCAACTGTATGTGATGATAGGCTTAGTAACGGAGGACAACCACTCAAATGCTAAGACGATCAATGGTACTTCTCCACGGTTAGGGATGTTACAATTTGGGTCAAATTGTGTTGTCAATTCTGGGGGCAACAGGGGTAGAATAAGAAGCAACCGTTTTGAGGAAGAGGGGAACCTACAATAGGAGCCACCGACCCAATCCATAGTGTTGGGTTGCCCACGGGCACATACATTTCCAGCAAGAGAATGGTCTGGCGTGACCACAATCTATGGATGTACCCGCAACAGGGTAGGTTTCATCATTGCTCTTTTAATTTTTGGTCATTGACTCCAGCCATTTCTGTTCATCATCGGCTGAGTATGATCACTCAGTATTTAGTATCAACCTCTATTAACCATCATTAACCTCTGTTAGCCACCCTTAACCACTATGAATGACATGAACGCAGCTAAGAAAAACCTTGAACCGCCATTATTCAGCGTTGTTTACCAGTATCAACCGCCATGAACGCCACTAGGAATCACCATGAAGCCCTGATTGCTGAGCACTCCTGGAACATTGATCACGGCCGCCTGACAGCAAGCAAAAGATCTGTGAAAATGTTGGTGATGGAAAACAAGTTTGATGATGGTCAAGAATGGTAAATAGTGATTAATAGAGTGGTTAATAGCAGTTGAATGATGGATAACGTTTTTGATGATCTGGTTGGTGGGTGGTTTCAACCCCTATGAAAAAGAATAGTCAACCAACCATTTGTTAATATTAGGAAAGACAAATAATGTTGATAGTGGTTAATAGAGGTTGATTATGATGAGAAAGTATGGTCAAGGCTGGTTGGTGATGGCGAACAGCGCGGTGAATCAAGAGTTAATAATGGTAAATGTTGATTCATGATGATGTTTCATAGAGAATGATGATGGTCAGTAATAGCTAATCATGGACGATTTTTCTGTAATGGATGGTTGGTGAATGTTCATATTGATATAATGGTGATTGTAAGTTGACAATGGTTGGTGATTGATGCTTAACAATGGTTGGTTCCTGTTACTATGGTGATTCATCACAGCCTGTGGTGGAAGTGGACCTTTTGGTAATTGGTAATGTTTAGCACCATGATGACGGTACATGACGGTGGATGAAAGGGAATGATCATGGTTACCAATGGTGATGAAGTTCTCGTTGTTTGATGATGATTGTGAATGATAATTGCAAATGGTCTACAATTACAAAGGGCAAAAGCATCTTGATATTCGTTAATGTTAAAAACTGACTATTAACCATTATCAAAAAATGGTTTGCATGTGTATTTCATGTTTTTTCAGACGTATGGTTCGATAATGTTTATTACTGGCTAGCATCGCATAACAAGGATTAACAATATGTAACTACGGGTGAACAGGAGTTAACGATGGGTGGCATTGGTTGATAGTCCGTACATCTTGAAGTGTGGGAACGGTTGAGACCGCTCATCTAGTCGTCATGGTCAGCAACGGCTGACCGTACAGGCTACCTGTGATACACCATCAGTCATCAGGCAATGCATCATCAAAGTTGAGCAACTTGGAAACCAGACAGAACCTTTCACTCACCATAGTTGATCATGATTGAGCATCAAATCACCATTCGTCAACCATGATGAAACATTATTGACAAATGAACCTTCTGCTCCTTCGATTTTGTTCCCTCCGCCCCCAAACCGCCAGAGGGCCTTGGGCGAAACCGCTGTGGGTACTGCGTCCGGTGGGGTCGAAATTGCCTCGCCAGCTCCTGGAAAAATGCAACAGGAAAACCGCAACATAGAGGGATGTTATCAACAAATATCCAGTTTTGAAATGGACTTCGTAGCAACAGAGTGAACCACTGTTGCTTGTTGCTGAATTTGAACGATAGTGGTTGATGCCTACCGCAAAATGGAAGAATTAGTTGCTATTAAGTATGCATGTCGATAGTGAACATAACTGGGAAGCAAGCATGCGTACATTACACTGAAATACCAAACACTCCAAATAAATCCAAACAATGCATTTCGCTGCGGATATATGTTTCATAAGACGCGCTATACGCATGAACAATTGCTTTCATACATCACCACAATTTATACCTCGATGGCATTTCTGACATGACTCTGTATCAAACATCATTAGCCACGACCAACCATCAGTTCACAATCAGCAACCCATGCTTAAACCATCAGTCAACCATCAAAATTCGACCATCATTGATCATCAACCATTGATACTTACCATCATTAACCATCAGCTCAACCATAACTAACCATCAGTTCACCCATCAGTTCACTCATCATTAACCACCAGTTCAACCATCAGTTCAACCATCAGTTCAACCATCACTAACCATCAGTTCCACACACTTCAACCGTCCGCCATCACCAAGCCGCCACCAACCCATGTCCTGCCGGCTGCAGGCTCAAGGCCGGAACCTTCGGAGGACTCTTGGGAGCTCCTTTAGCGAAGGCGGGGTCTCAAACTGAATGGCTTGGGGGGTTCTCCATAGCGGACTTTGTGGTGAGATGTGGTTAATAATGGTGGTTAATGATGGTTAATGATGGAGATGAATGATGGTTAATGATGGTTAATGATGGAGATGAATGATGGCTAATGATGGTTGCCTCATTGCGGTCATCCACCCCCACCAGCAAGCAGAGGCGGACAGTCTGTAGTACTTCTACCAAGATATGAATACGGATTGTCTCAAGGCAAGCTTTTCAAACACGGAACTCAATCCTCAGGTTTTCATCCCAGGGCCCTCGTTGGGCGATGACAATACTAAAATGAAATTCAGGACATCACAGAAGCTGTAAAAAACAGAATCCAAAATAGAACCAAAACAAATTGCACCACCATAAATTTGGTTTCTGTTGCATCCTGATCTAGCTATCCCCCGCGGCTGAGAGATTTTTGCCATTGATGATACCTCAGCTCCTTGGCTTGACGATTATCCTCGGTTGGCAGGGGGAAGATATTGTTAAACACTGGTGGCAAAATAGAAATTTCAAAAATGACGCTAACGGAAGTTTTACCCCGATGCATGCGCGCTCTCAAATACTGTACAACTACATCCATGATTTTACGCTGGTATTGCATAGCCACTCTTCTGTTATAGTGTGTTTGCAGCCGCCACTTCCAAGTCTGTACAGAGAATGAACATGTCCTCTGAAGCTCGCAGGCATCAGCGGTTGCTGCAAAAGAAATTCTACATGGCGAATGCAATGTTGCAAAATGTTTGCCCAACGATTAATGTCACACTGGTCCCGAGACCATTCTTCAGCATGATCCACATCCAAAAATCTCCATCCACCTGGATATTGATTTTTTGCGACGTCACTAAAAAACTCACCGCCAATTCCAACCGGTGGCTGCCGATCGTCAATGTCACTTGGTCATCTCAGCGAGGATAGCCAGTGAAGCACTGTTTCGATGATGGTTAATGATGGTAAATGATGGAGATGACTGATGGGTAATGATGTTAATGATGGAGGTGAATGATGGTGAATGATGGTTAATGATGGTTAATGATGGAGGTGAATGATGGTTAATGATGGTTAATGATGGTTAATGATGGTTAATGATGCTTAATGATGGTTAATGATGGTTAATGATGGAGATGAATGATGGTTAATGATGGAGATGACTGATGGGTAATGATGTTAATGATGGAGATGAATGATGGCTAATGATGGTTTATGATGGAGATGAATGATGGTTGATGATGGTTAATGATGGTTAATGATGGAGATGAATGATGGTTGATGATGGTTAATGATGGTTAATGATGGTTAATGATGGAGATTAATGATGTGGATTAATGATGATCAATGGTGGGGATTAACGATGATTAATGATTCTCTGGCCAATTTACTTTCATTTCCACCTCGTGCACCTTGTGCTAACTAGGGTTTTCACCCGGAAAAAAATTGGGCACCTCGCCTCGTTGATTCGGGAAAGTGCGTTTCATCCCTCGTCGGCCGCATGGATTTTTTTTCTCGACCGCCAGCCATTCTAGTCTTCTTTCTCTTCTCTGTCCTCTTTCCGCCTTTTCTTAAGCGGGCTCATCTTTTGGAAAATGGACTCGTTTTTCTACTGGCTTACAGGCTAGTATCCTTAATAAGTCTAGTTCCGTGTTTTCAAATTGGAAATGCAGCAGGTGACAGTCCTTTGGGGAAAAAACTTTCCGAGGCCCAAAAAGTTTTTTTTTTTAACCAAGGGCTGGCTAAAGAGATCAGCCGGAACTGCTGCAATATGTCTTGACCATGAGCACTCACAAAAACCTTCATGGCTCTCCTAGCTGACCTGAATCTGCACCTGGTACCCAAACTTCTGCGCCGGCGGCTGGATCTCCCCCAGTTTTTTCACTGATCTGAAACAAAAACTTTTTCACGTTGGAAAAGTTTCATCTGAGGTCCTGATCCAAGATATTAAAAATAAACTTTACAAGAGCCAAAAAGTCTTTTACCCAAGGACAACAGCAAAGCAGAACACACCACCTGATCGACTACGAACAAACTTTCTAGCATGGGAAAGGTTATTTTTCACTCCATTTCAGCACTTTGGAAGCACTACTTGCTTGCCTCGTTGTTGCAAATTTATATATTAATTCTACCTCGTTACTTTGGATACTTCACCTCGTACCTCGTCAGCCTCGCTCTAAATTGTGCAGAATGATTGTTAATGAAGTGGTTGACTATTTCTTAGGAATTTACAGTGGTTGGATGTGGTTAGATGTGTTGAGTACTTTGCCACTATAATGGACTTTGTGGTTTATGATAGGACTTAGTGGTTTGTAGTGGTTAGGTGTGGTCAGAACTAGCTAATATTGGCGACTGCCAAATGTGCTGGTCAAAAACCAACTTTGGTTGATCCTCAGATCAATGGTTGTTGGGGCCCCCTTTCAACAAAGTAAAATAGTCATTAACCAACTGCTCCAACAAGCACCGCTCGTGAAAACAAACCACTGGCATTGACCAACACTGGTTTCACCCAAGTAGACTTGATTGGGTTTTTCTAGCTCGTTGATGTTCATTGTGGTTTCCAGTAGTTGTTGTGTTGATTTCTCATTGATACCCTTTCGTTCAACTCAAATCACCCTATCCCCACGGGGCTATAAGCTCATTGATGGTACATCCAGCTCTACTCACAAACGTTCCAGCGATGCTAAGTCGCTGGTGGTGCACTAAGAGTTGGATCGGACTTGGCCAGCGCTGTTGGTGACTTCCAGTTGTGGTGAAGGGCCATAGCGCCCTATCATCACATCGTGATGCCCATGACTCATGGTGAATCACCGTATCCCCATGGATGGCAGGCCCCTCATTCAGCCTGTGGAATTACCAATTCTTAATGCTTATCGACCCAGTGTCATCTATAGTTATCAACATCGATGGTTATCCACTAACTATGTTTGTTCATGGCCAACAGTTATTCATTCAATGCCACCATCCATCCATGACCATCATTCACACTTCATCAACAATTGCTCTTTTTTTACATCCAATGGTCAATGGAAATAGCAAATGCAGATTGATATCCACTAAGTAGGCTGATGACCATAGACAATATTACTAATAGGCTCATGACCCTTTTCAACCGCGATTTTCCCACTATAAACCTATGGAAATTAGCTTCATCCAGTCCTGTGGCTTCACATTATAGTACTAACCATCATTAGGATGATTTAATCCCAGCTATTAACCATCAATTAACTATCTTTTACCATAGCTTCATCCATTCTTCATGGTTTTTCTCATCATATCAATGGCCATCATCCCTGTAAACCTAGGGTATCCTATGGTTTACATAGCTTCATCCTATGAGTTCACGGCTTCCTCATGGTCAATCATCACATCCCAATGGTTTTACCCGTTGAATGAACACCCTGCCCTCATAGAGCTCCTGAAGGAGGTCCGACACAAGGTGCTCCTGAAAGGGATGGAAATCACCACAGCAGTCACCAGAAAGCAGAGATCAACCATGGTCAATGGCCAATGGTCCATGATCAATGGTATCAATATGCTGATTAATCATGATATATGACATATGGTCATCACAATGGTCATGATCAATGATCAATGGTATATTTATTGAACATGGTCAATTAACCAGGATCAAGAAGTATGATCATGGGATAACCACGATCATTAACTATGAAACCATGATCAAGAAGTATGATAAATATCAAAAATAGTCTGTAGGTTTGATCATGATATAATATATGATCTATGCCCATGATCACTAAATATGATCAATAGTGCTGATCAAAATACTGATTATCATGATTGATCGGAATTGAGCCCTGCCAACCATTGTTGACCCTCAACGGCGTCCATAATCAACGATGGTTGTAAGCAATTTTGAGTGTACCCGACCCATAAACATTTTGAGATGCATGTGGTTCATCCCAGGGCTCATAGGGGTACACAGGCACCACCGGAGTAATGATCCATTTTGACAGGGTTACCTTGTACCTGCTGAAGTGCGGCCAATACCAGTAGGTAAATCATGGCTGGCAATGGTCAAGAAATGCTTGATGAACACTTCATACATCAAATATCCATCATGGCTAAGCCCTTAATAGCAGGCCAATTAACTTGGCTCAATAAAACAGCACACACTTCGGTTCGCTAGGGCAATAGTGGTTCAAAGTGGATCATGAAGCAAAGGTTCGTTGATCATCGATCCCTAAGAATGATCAATTATCCCATAAATCGATCCCAAAAAAATCATTAAATCAATCAATCCCATGATTAATTGATTAATTGATCATTGATCCCATGAATCCATTCCCAACAGTTCTGTCCCTGGTCATCCCAGGTGATCTCATAAAATCCATCCCAGGATCATTAAATCAAATCAACAAAACCAATGATTGATTGATCATTTGAATCAATCAATCAATCCCATGATTGATTGATCATTGATCCCATAAAATTAGTTGATCATTGATCCCATAAAATCCATAGGATCAGTTAATTTCATGGGATCAATGACCAATCAATTGATCCTCCATTGCTTTCCATCCACCAGATCAGCCAACGAGTCACTCCCGTTTCCGGCTCCTGAAAGCCCGAAATCCGCCGCCACCTCCTGGCGACGAGGATCACTTGGCATCCACCGGTCATCCACCAATCACCGCTGTCAGGGGCCATCAGCCAGTGTCACATGACCATCCCCTATGGTAAGCGTTATAACAGCGGTTAATAGTGGTTAATCCATAGTGGTTAATTAATCGATATAGTAATGATATAATGATAGTCAATGATGATATGATGGTTAACATTTGATCTGTACTTGGATGTGCACCTGGGCTTAGTTCACCATGGTTATAACCCCTATAAGGTAGCTTATAACCCCTAGAAACCATGGTTACTGACCACTTACTAACTGGCGGTGCACATCCAAGTACCGCACATAGCAATCATTAGCCATGAACCATCACTAGCAGTTGCATCTGGCTATCTGTTGGAGCTTCAACATATCTGTTGATCAACATCTTTGTTGTTGGTTCATTAGTCAATGATGAAGGATGGTTGCCAAGATTGGCCATCAATAGCATACGCTTCTGATGGTTGGATGGCTCTCAATAGCGGACGTGTCTTATCCTTTTGATACTGCATCACCATACAAGCTATTCTTAGCTATTGCAAATTGTTATTGTTAGTGGTGACTTTAAGCCAACTGGTTGACCACAAAGTTGTGGTTCGAGCCATATGGGTATGTGCCAAGCCATAGTGGTAGGCCCCAAAAGCAGTGGTTTCCAATCGCAGAATCAACATTTTCTGGTGGGGCCCATTGGTTACAGTACCCTATGGCTTGGCACATACCCATAAGGTGGCCTCTCAAAATGGGGCACCCTAAAAATGGCTGGTTTATCATTAATAAATGACTAATATTGGATGACTTGGGGGTCCCAAAAAAGAATTAAGAAACACCCATATGTGGCTATTGGTCAGTTCACCCTTATTCCCCCTGGTTCCCGCATCATTGAAAAGTCTGTTTTCCCTATTATTGCTGGTGATTACGCCCCACTAGTTGGTTAGTTGATATTTATTGTTGGTGAACTTCTCCCCTATCATTAACCATTAACCAGCTAATTAGTTAACCAGCCAAATTGCTGGTGATTTCCTATGAAATTGTTGGTGATCATCCCCAATTAGTTGGTTGATTAATGGCTTGACCCATAGCCATATAGTTGGTATATCCACTACTATTGTTGGCTAGTGGTTATCCCCCATTTGTTGCTTTATGGGTTGCCATGACGACCCGCAGTTGGACCCGCCAATCTCACCAGCCCCCCCCGCCTCAGCCGCCGGCGTTGGTACAGCTGGAGAGAACTCTCCTGGAGGCGGCGGCAAGGTACACAACGATGCGGTGACCCACAACCCCCTACCCTCCCCTAATATGGGTAATGCATAGTCAGGATTAATAAACCCCCCTAATTAATCAACCCCCTCTGGATGCCTTAATTTTTTTGTTTATATAATTAGTTTTAAATTAGTTTTAATTGAAAACCCTTATTACCTCATGGCTAGTGGGCTCAGTAGTCTTAGGGTTAGACCTAGATTTCCCCAAAAAGTCTGTGTTTTTCTTTATTACCCGCCTTTTTAACATCTATTAAAAAAACAGTTTTTTAGAAGCTCACAAAGGGTACCCCCCACAAGCCTGGAACCCCCCTAGTTAATCAACCCCTTTTGGATCCATTTTAAAACAATTGAAATCAATTTAAAAACAATTGAAATCAATTTAAAAGCAATTGAAATCAATTTAGAAGCAATTGAAATCAATTTAGAAGCCATTGAAATCAATTTAGAAGCAATTGAAATCAATTTAGAAGCAATTGAAATCAATGAGGGGACGTTTATTTGCGGGTGGTCACTTTTGGACACCTATGTGTCAGACCTTGTCGACCTTGTCGACCTTGAGGGGGGGGTTATTAATCCGTTCTTGGCATTAGTAGCCCTAATATTATGAATGATACTAGGTAAATAATGCCCATATATAATAAGGTAACTAACAATTGGTTATAAAACTAATTTATAGATTAGGGAATTGATAATTATGCTTATGGGCAGTAGTGTGATTACTAATATGTTATATGGCTATCATTGTCATTTACCTAATATTACACAATAACCAAGTTTAATGCTTAGTATGGTGTGATAGATCACCTACTCAATTAAGCAATGTATGGAGGTGAGATATACCCGCTTTCGATTGCGCGAATTTGAACGTTGATGGTTTGCAAGAGGGGATGTGCACCAACAAAAAATGATAATATACCCACTTTAAAAATGCTGATGTGGATGAAGCATCAGTCATAGTAGGGATATAAACCAACGATCATGGGATGTTGTAACGGATCAGAAGCCATGGTGATTGCACGTCCCATATTTGGGTAGATCCACGTTAACGAACCACCCCGCCCCCAAAAACATGTATCGGTTCTTCAGTTCTTCCAGTTGGGTGTGAGGGGTCAAAATTGAAATTTTGGCCACAGATCGCCAGAAATTTCATCTAAGAATGGATGGTTTCGTCTCTATTTGGGGTGTAAACTCTTTATAACTGTGACTGAACTGTTTTCAACCATAAAATCATGGTTTCTCAAGCCATAGGGGACCCCAAAGCTACGGTTGGCTAATAAACAATGATTCATATGGCAGTGGGTCAAAACCCTGTACCCCTGGTTCCCCTAGTATTAACCATGATTTTCCCCGTTATTGTTGGTTATTATCCCCCATGAAATTGGTTGGTCAATACTGACCCATAGCCGGTGTTTCTCAAGTCATAGGGCTACCCCCAAATCATCCATTTATAGTCATTTATAGTAATAAACCAGCCATAACTTGGGGGTCCTCCATGGCTTGAGAAACCACCTTATGGGTATGTGCCAAGCCATATGGTGACCTCATCCCCTATCATTAACCATTAACCAGCTAGCTAACCAGCCAGGTTGGTTGGTGACCCAGCTCGCCATATGGGATGACAACTGGCCGCGCTGGCCTGTGCCTCCAAAGCTGGTACCTGGAGCAGCAGTTGGATGTTGCCATGGCAGCTGGGGTTGATGGTGCTTGGTCAATGCTTGGTTAGTGGTTGATCAATGGTTGGTCAATGGTTGGTCAATGGTGGGTCAATGGTTGGTCAATGGTTGGTCAAGTGTTGGTTCATTGTGGGTTAATGATGGTCAGTTATAGTTATTGATGGTCAATTCTGGTGATAAGCAACCGATCTATCGCGGTGCTGCTGGCACGTCCTGCAACAAAATTTTAAGAAACCGAGGTACAACTGTCGCTGCTCAACCATGCTTATCGAGCATCAAAGGTGTTTAAAACCATTGGTACCCACTATTGACTATCGTTCACCATCATCCTTTCTCAATTTCATGCGTCATTATCAACAACAATTCCGAATCACTACTAGCAAATGAAAGGAACTGCAACCCAAATGGTAACAAACCCAAATGAACCGTCAATCAATCCTAAAGATCAGCCACAATAAACCAACCAATCATCCGTAAGATTTGTGGTGCTCTAAGTTATATCATTACCTAAGCGTTGGTATTAGACCAATCTAAAACCATGTGGTGGTTTCGTAAATTGGTGCACCCCCAAATCAACCATCCAATAGTAATAATTTTGAGTAACCATCCATTTTGGGGTTGCCAAGCCATTAAGAGCCTTTCATTAAGCTACACTCTTACTCAACCATGGGTACAATACCATGATATAACCACATAGGCATTATCCTACTTGACCCTTGGTTTATACCATCATATAACCATATAGTCCATCCCCGTTGTATACCATTTATATTTACATTTATACCATCATATAAAACTTCATCTATGGTTTAGTCCATCTAACCATTGTCCCTCCCTAGCCGCGACTTCCCTTGCTACCTGCCGCCGTGGTCGACAGCGTCGGTGTTGCAGGCGCAGGCGCAGGCACAGGCGCAGGCAGAGGCGCAGGCACAGGCGCAGGCGGTGCGCTGGGGATAGGTCTCCTGTGGCATGGGCCGATGGCTGCTGGGAGGTTGTGATAGGCTGGTTGCCATTGGTGATAGGTGGGTTGCCATTGAGGTCATAGGATTGGGTTTCAAAAACTTCTGGTTTACCAACAAACCAATGGTTAGTGATAGGGTGCTTCCTGTTGATGCTTGATATACTGCGAAAGAACCAGGGGTGGTGAATGGTTTTCCACGATCCTTGAAACTAATAATCATGGGTAATGATCAAACACCAAGATACCCATGATCTTCACCCCAAAAATGCATAGGGTCAAAAACGCCTCGTGCAACTGCCTCTAATTCAGTGAAATCCCAGTTTAAATGATGGTTTGTTGGTCATTATCCCCTATCACCAACCATTCTTGGCCCTTATCAACCTTTGTTCACCACTTCAAAATGCTACGGGTCCAATTCTAAACAAATTTATTCTCCAGGTAGGTCACGTCAACCACCGGTCTTTGGGGAGCTCAGCACCAAGCAGCGTTTTTCAACGACAGCTGGCCGCTGGCCTGGCATCCATCTCTCGAAGATGATAGCCCCGTGGGGCTGGTCGCCATTGGCCTCCAAAGGCGCGAAGAGAGATCAGCCGGTGGCAGCCACGTGATGAAAATGGAGAGAGGTATGATGATATCAGGGTTTCTTAAGATGGGGATACTCCAAACATGTTGCTGTATGATAAATGATTTGTATAGGATGGCTTCGGTGTGCCCTATTTTGAGAATTCACCATCTGCTAGATACATGTTGTATCTACGTGTATTTCAATAGTCTACGGTTCCCTATTTTGAAAAACCCACATGATCACATATGGCTTTATTTGTACAATATACATTTGTAGAGGACACATGATTGCTCTCTAGAGATGATATACAAGATGAAAGGTTTTTTTGTGTGCATGTGTAGAGAGGAGACATCTGTGTACACGCTTTTGTTCTCATTAGATGTATTTGCTATTAGATATGAGCCATTCTTACTGATTAGATGTAATCATCACGCAGGTACCAGCCAATAGCCTACTATTAGCCTTTCTTGGTGCAATTAGTCTGGTAAATGATAATTAACCAAGCATTATCATCCATGTGTTGATTTATACTCTTGTCATTTGCATCACATAACCAACGATCCAAGCATAATGTGAACGATTGTTCATCCTGTTAATAGCCAGTACTGTGGATTGATGATTAGCCATCAGTTCACAATGGTAGCCTATCACATGGGCGGTTCTCAAGTCATCGGGGTACCCCCAGATATCATCCAGTTTATCAGTCATCTTTAGTAATAAATCACATCCAATATCAAACATTTACAGTAATCAATCAACCATAGCTTTGTGTTCCCCAATGGCTTGAGAAACCACCATGTAGTAGTTGTTTAAGTACTATGGTTGGTTATGTCCCCTATGATTAACCATTCTAAACCACCATGGCTAGGTCGAAACCCCCACACAGCCAATACATGTAGTTATCGGCCATGCTCACAGATCTGCAACGAACCCTTGTCCCCTCCGTCTGACGCCTGCTTGGTGCCGCGGCAGAGCACCTGACGCGAAGGAAAACGAGGAAATTCTGTGGTGAGCAATCCTTTTGTGACCAGCGGCCGATGTTCCTTTCATGGTGCTGGTCTTAAGGATTGATGACTGAAATTCACAAAAGCTGCTTTTGTGCTTTCTTTCGTATCTCATATTTCATTGTTTCATTCTCTTGTTTCCTTCTTCCATTCCTTCTTTTACGTTCTTTCATATTGTCTTCCCTTTGTGCTTTCTTTTGCTTTCTTCTTTGTTCACTGTTTCTCATTCTCTAGCCAACAACTAACTCAAACATTCGCTAGCGGCTTCAACCAACCACGACTCGCTTCAGTACAAGTACTTGAGTCCCCGTTACAAAAACCAACTAACTAGGCAGCCAAGCGCTACTTGCGCGACGGTTAAAAGACTACCAACTACCAAACTACAATCACACCACCATTGCTCACTAGTACCTTAAGCATGAGTTAACCACAAAGCAAGCATCAACCAAACTAATCACTTAAGCTAACTCATTACCATGATAATTTATTACAATAATAATTCATTACTAAAATAATCAATTACCATAGTCAACTAAAAATTACACATCAGCCACTAGACATCATTAAGCATACTAATCTCTAAGTCTAGCATTTGGTGGTTTCTCAACATGGGGGAACTCTCCAAATGATCCTATGTTAATCATTCATAGCAATAAACCATCCATTTTGAGGGTCACCTATTTATTTTGAGAAGCCACCATGTATCAGTTGTTTGGCCATTGTTGTTGGTGATTTTCCCTGATCATTCACCATTATAATCCATTCAAAAACCATTGAGAAACCACCATAGATAGTTGGTATATCCCCTACTATTGCTGATTATCATCCCCTGTAAATCATTATAATCCCCTATAAAAACCAGTAGTAACCATAGTTAACCTTAGAAATCCCATGGTTTTCCCTATTATTCACCATTATAATCCCCTAAAAATCCCTAGTATCAAGGGTTATAACCCCTGTAAGACCACCATTTGGCTGTGGGTCAAAACCCTTAGTCCCCCTGGTTCCCCTATCATTCACCATTGTTTTCCATATGAAATTGTTGGTTAAAGCCTTGACCCATAGCCATTTCAGCCACCGGAAACCCAGCCCGTCACCACTTGGAAGCGCCTGTGTGTCGAGGCGGAGACCTGGGCCGACCTCATGGCCATGCAGCGATGGTGATGGTGAGTTAAGCGTGGCGGTTGAGGGGTGAATTCATGGTGAATGCCTGGTGAATGCATGGCGAATCCATGGTTAATTCATGGTTGATTCATGGTTCATTGAGCTTAATTCACGGTTTATGGGACTAGTTGATGATTACAGTATGGTTGATTGTTGGCTGATTGTTGCTTCATTGTTGCTTTGATGATGGTTTAATGGAGGTTTACTGAGGATGAATTATGAATTTTGATTTGATAGTAGTGGTTAGCCACGATGGTGAGTAATGGTTTATGAATGGTCAAGTGCAAACGCGGTTTCTAGTCAATAAGAATGGATAATAATGAATGGTTCAAGACTGATTGTTTAAGCGCAAGGACTGGCTATTAGTAGTGAAGTGTATCAATGCCATTAATATCCATAAATCCTTGGAGAAGGAATGTTTCCTTGATGTTTCAAACAGCCATATAGTCGGACCATTAACCAGCCAGTTAACCAGCCAGGTTGGTTGGTTAACTGCTTAGAAAGGCATGGCCAATACAAGTGGCAACGCCTGGCGCCAGCCATTGAGCCCCGCCTGGAGCCGATCTGGGACGACAGCCCGGACATCGATTCCTGTGGCTTCCGTGGGATTCAGCGATGAATGCTGTGAACTTGATGAATGGCTGATGGCTTATGGATCTTAATGAATCTTAATGGGTCTTAATGGATGTTAACGGTGTTAGCTAATGGACATTAAGGAATGTAAATGGATGTTAATGGATATTAATGGGGTCATTGACCACCATGAATTGACCACTGACTAACAATTATTACGGACTATCAATGGCTGATGATGGTTGATTGACGACGAATCAACCGTTGATTGGCCATTGACATTAATCATCCTCCACTTCTTCAACAGCTACCCGTTGATGAACCAACTTCTTCAACAGGATTCAACACGCTTATCTGGCTATGGGCCAGTTCACCCTGCACCTCTGGTTCCCCAACCACTAACCATTATTTTCCCTATGAAATTGTTGGCGATTATCCCCCATGAAAGTTGGTTGTTGCTGTTGTTGGTTGTTGGGTCGTTGTTTGTTGTTGCTTGGCTTTGTTGTTTGTTGTTCTCACAATGTTTGCTGAGCAGTGGAGAACATGGAGAACCAGGTAGTCCTGAATCCGACCTGAGTTCCATTTCAGTCAGGGTCAGGACGAACTAATTTGGCCGTCGGGCCTTAGTTAGCCATTGACATCCCTCCAAGTTGGCACGTACAGTGTCGTCACAATCACCCCTTCTGTGTCATTTTTTTGACCCTCAACAGCCTCAATCATGCGGTCATCATCTTCATTGTCATTGCCATGACCGTCATTATCACCGTTATCATCTTCAATCACCATTCATTGATGATATGGCATGCAGTGCGTGCATATGGCTAGTGAAGGTTGATGATATTTGATTCTCCAGTCATCAATCAATCAGCAATGACAATGACAATAAAGATTTCTTAACCGTCCCGAAGTGATGCCGCGGAGTATCATCACAGATTTTTGAATGCTGCATTTATGCCCTAATGATGGTGTAAAAGAATATGACTGTCCCAAGTAACAGGGTGTAGTTCCACCATTTTTTGTGGATTTCAAGTTGTTCGTTGTGGAAAAATCCTTCCATTGGTGGACCATCTTGCTGGATCATGGCGACGCCAACGATGATCCAGCTGAGTGAAATTCAGGGACCACACCCATCTTATGGTACGAGCAACTGGCGAGTTGGGTCAATGTTACGGCAACCCAGAGCAGCAGGCCAACCTTTTTCCATCAATGACCATTGGCTGCAGACCCAGCATTGAGGCCCGGTCCAGAAACGATATCAGATTTTTTCTCCGATGTCAGGGAAATATTCCCTTGGAATTGCTGGTTGATGGTGATGAATTATGGCGTTATGAATGGTTATGATGGTTCGTAATGGTGAAATGATGCTGGTTGAATGATGGCACAATGTGGTTTGATGACATGTTCTGGGCACCGTTCCCAGGTCATTGTGAGGATGACCGTGGCCAACCAGCTTTGGTCCGTAGCCATTCTCCCGCGTTGGTGGTTTCCTTCATCACCTGTCAAAGTGTTTGTACAGATTGGTGCATGGATAAAATTGTAAGACCAAGTTTGGGCAGCAATCAAGATTTCTCATCTGTTTACCTTGCACACATATATACATAAAATTCAGAAACATAAATAGATCTATATATAGATACGTATTGGTTGCTCTGCTTCGTTCTACTACCATCTAGATTAACAAAACCCGCCATCAACCAACCAGTGTTCCACTATGGAATACAACCTTTGTTACATTAGCACCAGGCCAATGGTTTCACTGGCTGGATGGCCATGCATATGGCCCCAATGTCAGATAAAAATCGGGCCACTTCCATGTGGCCATGTTGTATGGCCAGATCCAAGGCAATTGCTCCAGAAATTTGGTCCAAGATCTTTCCATTGGAATCATAATCCACCAGATACTGCACAACTTCGAGGTGACCGCCAGATGCGGCGAGATGCAGCGCTGTGTGTCCATTCCGCTCGGCCGAATCTTTGTTGATGCAGATTCCACGAGAAAGCGAATGACGTCGAGGTGTCCAAAGCGAGCTGCCACACATAGCGAGAACTCCCCACACATCGCTGCCAGATGTTTCTCAAGAAGATCAGCTTCCATCAGGAAGCGCACAACATCCCTGTGTCCTCTACATGCTGCAATTCGCAACGCCAGTTCGACATTCGAATTGGGTAATTTTTGGGATACCAAAACGCGCACGACATTGAGATGGCCGGCGAAAGCTGCTGCTTGTAGAGGTGTTAGCCGAGTCTGGGCTACCAGACTTTGATCAGCCAAACAGTCCAGCAATAGACGAACGACATCGGCATGACCGGCACTGGCAGCGAGATATAGAGGCGTTCGAAAACTCCTGGTTCCTATCAGGGAGAGAAATCATCCGCCCTGAGGTTGGAACAATTGGATTATATGGGCATCACCCAAGCCTTTCGTTATGGCTCAAAACCATCAAGCTCTAACCTGATTGGTCGCTACAGGCTGCATGAACACAGCCTGGAACCCACATGATGCACATCGAACGATGGGATGACAGTCCTGAGTTGATAACCAGAAATCTTCGGGTTGACTCTTGTTGGTCGTTGACTTTTATAGTCATGAAACATCTTCGACCATTCGCAACAAGTCTTGACCACACATGTTCATCATAGCCGATATGGACTGATTGTCACTGTCAACCTATTACTAACCTACACTTGATCACCAGCCACAACCGTTCATTGTTCTTAAGCATGACCTAAGCTTATATGGGTGTTTCTCAAAATAGGGGTACCCCCAAATCATCCATTTATAGTCATTTATAGTAATAAACCAGCCATTTTTGGGGTACCCTATTTTGAGAAACCCCCATATAGATGTTTCAACAAGGGACTCGCACCCAACCCCGTTTCCTAGATCTTTGTCTGCGCCAGCCACCTGCCAGGGCAGCCAATCAACTGCATTTGGAAACAGAGAAGATTAAAGCCCAGCCATAGGGGATTCTATATATATATATATATAGGCCTGATATATATACATACATTTATATGGTACCTATATAGATTTAAATATTAAAGAGATGTATATAGTATATAGATGTACATATAATACATGTATCATGTGTATATTCTATAGATGTGTAGAATCCAACGTTTAGCGACCTGTAGAGATGTAAATTCCATGTATGTAGAGTTGTGTATGCACATCTGGGGCATAGAAGTTAAAACCACACACCCCAGACCTCCCAGGTGTATGGTAGTACAAGCGCAGCTGCAGACAAGCAGCCTTTTTTAACGCTTGAGCCAAAGTACACGCAAGGCGAAAATGAGTTCATTACAACTTGGTAAGACATGTATGGAGTATAGGAGCTATACCTGTACAGGGCACGCATAAGGATCCTTATGCGTGACCTTATACCCAAGGGGATGTTTTGTGCGTGATTTCTCTTCTCCCCCTCGAGTAGACTCCATACTGCCCTATATACAATTCCAGGCCAAGACAAAAGGAATGTCTCAGCGATTGACATCATACGAAGCTACTGCTATGGAGTTTCAACGATGCACATCTGCTCGATCGCCTCGCCCCACTGGCATGGAGCAACGATCTTTGTGAATCCATTGGCACGCTGCTGCGATGATTTGCAGTATCGCAATTCAAAGCTCTGTTCCTGATCCAAGGTTTCACAAATGCTTGCAATGTTGACTTTATGTACACGATTGCAGTGACGCAAGCGTGCTGAGTAGCGGTTTTGTATGATTTTTATCACTGCCTCATTGTCCTGTTCCAGCTTGACCTCAACATCCTGTTCTATCAAGTGCTGAAGTGTCTCCTGGACATGTAGAGTTTCCCCAAACAGGAGTGCAGCGAATGCTATGATCTCTGCTTCTGGAGTAGATCTTGCAACGCTACCCTGTTTACGGCTCTGCCAGTATAAAGGAAAGAACGATTCTCCGGTTTTGATTCCAAGCATAATCCCACTTGTGGATTTAGCAGTCCATACGCATGAAGCGAAGTCTGCGTCACTATATGCATGGATCACTGGCGTATGGCCATAGGAAATACTGCCACAACAACAATGATTTAAGGTGGACTTCAAGTAGCAGATTACTCTGTGTAGTTGTCTGTCATCCCATTTACTCCATCTCGAAACGTTTGAAGCCAGTCTGGCTACCACGAATGAAATGTCGGGACGGCTCAGTCTGCTGAGCCAGAGCAATCTCATCAGAGCCTTTGCTGCATCATTTTGAAGAACACCCCACTGTTCGGCCTCTTCATCGGTCATGTTGCTCTCAGGGAGAGCTGGAGATGGAACGGTCTTCAAGGAAGATTCTGCAATACCACACAAGTCACAATAAAAGGTTACTACCTGTTGCGCATAAGACGTCATGTCGAAGTACATTTTGGCAGCATCTTTAGTGCGAACAAGCTTATGCGTTCTTCCAAGAATTAGTGAACCGGTTTCATCAATGAACACCTCGGGATCAAGTTTTACAAGACCTCTCAATTCCTGCCAGAAGCTAACATGTAGGGAACTTGGACCGCATAATGTTAGATCATCTACGTAGATGTTCAAAAGCAATGTTTGACCATCTCTTCGAAATAGCCAATTACTAGGATAGAGCTCTGATTCAGCTCCACCCAATTGCTTCAGCTTCACCGACAGGAACTCTTGCCAAAGTTTTCCAGCAAGAGGGTGTCCGTATAGTGATCGAAGTAAGCGAACGACCAATTTGGCATCACTTGGATAAATTGACTTCCACTCTTCGAGCCATAGCTCGTAGGGAATGATTATCCATGTCTCCTCTTCTATGGGTGCTTGTAGAAAAGCTTGCACTGCATCTGAAAGGGAAATAGAATTGTTTTCGCATGATCCATAGAAAAGAGCAAGGTTAAGCGCAACCAACGCAGTAGGTGTTGTTGCTGTATCTGCGTAGAGCACAATTTCATTTGCTTCATTTCTGATTTGATCTCCACGATAAACTATTCTTCCTTTCCACTTCCAAGCATGGCAAGGCTGTTCCCAGTGTTTTATCCCACAGAGGATGTGTAAAGCAGCTACCTTAACGGAAGTGCCATTCACTTTGGACTGGTGCCTTAGATTACCTAGTGTTGTCACAGAGGCATCATCCCATGTCTGATTGCGACGTAGACCATCTGCTTCGTCCTTCACAGCTTTCAAACCTCGCTCGTCACTCATCCATTCTGATTTGCTGAGGTTTCTTGTCACAAAAGCGTGTGATGTTTCAGCCAACGATGGGATGTATCTAAAGGCAAGTTTTGGATACCATGCTTGCAACAAAACTTCTGCAAATGCCGGTGTGTAAAATGCAGAGTCTGTTGCATTTGTTCCTTGGGTTGGTTCATGTTCGTGATTTCCGGGGCATGTGTACTGACCAAAGTACTGCAACAACCTCATGTCGTTTGTCGCAACACACCACGGCTTCTTCAAGAACTTTTGGTGCTTACCTTTTAAACCTAAGGCACAACCATCGAAATGGACGTACTTCAAGTTATGTTTGGTCATGAAGTTTATCCAGGCTTGGGTTTCCCATAGACCATTACTTCTAGGCCATTCAACACCAATACGGCCATGATTCTCAATGACCTGTTCAAGAAAAGGAATTGCGAGATCCAACATCTTCATGATATGCTTTCTGGCTTTGCGAAGTTTCTTTGAATACTCGCTACCATGAATAGCTTCATTTAGATGTTGCAAGGGTGAATGGTAAGTGCAAGTTAAGGACATCCAAGCATCAGCTCCTGGCAGTGCACGCAATTGACCAATGGCTTGATCAACGTCTGCAGCCTTTTCCAAGTTCAAGACGCTTCTGGATAACCTAATGCAGTTCACACCGCACTGTTCTGCCTTTTGACCTATGATGGAGTCATCCCCACAGGCGTACTCAAACAGAAAGTTTGCACCTCTCATGTCAGAAACCCTTCTATGACGATATCGCAACATATCAGTTTCAATGAACTTTTCATCAACATCAGTAACCTAATGCAGTTCACACCGCACTGTTCTGCCTTTTGACCTATGATGGAGTCATCCCCACAGGCGTACTCAAACAGAAAGTTTGCACCTCTCATGTCAGAAACCCTTCTATGACGATATCGCAACATATCAGTTTCAATGAACTTTTCATCAACATCAGCATTGATCTTACCAATCATGCCTTTGTCTGGAGCGATACCTGCGCTAAACGGAAGATCATCTGCGTGAACACCTTCATAACCGTCACCTACAGCTGCTTCAGCAGGTTCGAGTTCTTCTGCTACTTCTATGGCATCTGCTTTAGCAGTTTCGAGTTCTTCTGCTATTACTGGTTCTTATGCCATCTGCGGGTGTTGGTGGTGGTACAAATGGTGTCTTTGGGGCAGAACTAGGAGGTATGGCAGGGGTCCTGGGTGTCCTACTGCCAGAGGCTATTTTGTCAGCTCTCACTAACCCATTGAACCTGGCTTTGCACACAGCAGTATGCGTACCTGAGGCCTTTGAGCATGCTCCACATCCTGGTGTTCCTCCGTATTTAATCAACCTATCTAGGGTGATGTATTCATTTCTTTCACGGGGTGGCGCAGTGGTTTCCAAGGACGAGAACGGCACATCTATGTTTGGAATTGATTCAAGGTTCTTATCACCAAACTGTGTCAATGCGAGTTGCGACGCGGCATACAATGGCAGCACTGGAGCTCCTTCAGGAATGAATGCCTCCTCACATGGAACACTGGTTGGGATGTGGTACCCTGGTGTCAAATCTTTTAGTGCTTTGTAGTCCAAGGCCAAATAGACACCCTTGTGCAAAGGTCCCGTGTCTATCCGATACCCCGCGAAGATTGCAGGCTTCGCATTTGCTTGAAACTTTTCTTGGTTGAAATCACGAATGTACATCAATTGGCCCAAAAGGATATCTTTTGAATCCCATGGTACTCCCGATGCAAGTTCATATCTAGACTTGTCCTCATGACCACCATGAAAGCAATCTATGACGAGTGCTGCATGTGCTACGGTCAATGGCCACAAATCTTGAAATGTATGGAATCCCGCTTGCAGGTGCAAAGCACGAGACACCTCTTGCAAAGTTCGCAGCTCACGCTCTAGTTGAGCGTTGTGAGGCCATCTCCCTTCGAGAGTTGGTTCATGCTGCATACCCAATTGCGCACATGATGCAAGAAATTCTTGCGCTTGATCACTTTTGGTCATTATTGATGGAAGTTTGTCATAACTAGGTCCAAGGAAAGAGAGAATGTGTTTATTGATGGTTTCGCTGCTCTTTGAGTAGCATGGATAAGCCCGTAGGTAACCGCTAAACTCATCTCTGATCACCAACACATTGTTGTAGCGACCCTCAGTCCGCGCCTTCGACACGATCAAGAAGTCACATGCCAACCTCTCTCCGAAGCTCTCTACCGGTGGTAGTGCCCCCCTAGAACTAAGCGCGTCATACCTTTTGGATGCAGTACGTTTCTTGTACATGCGACTGCGCTGACATACTTCGCAATATGGATTCTTTGGTATGTGAAGTCTTTGATGCTCTATGGACTGGCTTTCCCGAAGCAGTCTAGCCATCCTATCTCTAGGCTCTTCATCTTCACGCTCTGAATCTGCATCTCCTCCACCGTCTTCAGCGGGTGCTTCAGCAGCGGCTGCTTCTGCCACCGGTTCATCCCTATCTGGAGGGTGCGCAGGAAGGCCATAAGAGTAAGGTGAATCTAACTGCATTGTTTCTGAAAAGATGGGCACATGATCGTCGACTCTGTCTGCTACATGTATCCTTTCAGAATCAGCTGCTAACTGAATGGCACTTTCATCAACACCGAAGAATGGGAGCTCTCCTGGCAACCAAATGAATGGCTTTCCACTATCCACGATCTGCCCGAGTGAACGAACCAAGGGACATGATTTCATGATATGGAAGGATGCTTCACCAAACTTACTACCATTAGTGATGATTGCGGTGTCACTGTTAACACAACCATTTCCAGTCTCAAACTTCACACTTTGAGTTGTTTGAAGTAATCCATCTAAGCATTGTTTCGGAATCCCTTGTTCCTGAAAAGCGGACATGGACGCAAGATCTCTGCCTGCACCTGAATCAGCGATCCAAGAAACTTCGTAGATACCTCCTGTACCATTTTGCGCAATTAATGCATGTTGATGGGACAGAACTGCTGGCATTCCTTGGGATGCACCGTGCGGTGCAAACGCCAAGGGTTCTACTGCTGGGAAATGTTGCACTGGGTCGGTCAAACATAACAAGGTAGTCATACACTTGAAGAATGACCTGAATGGTCTCATGAATGCATTTGCAAAACCATAGAACCAACTTTGGTTTGTGGAAGTTGCCCATGAGCTCTCTGGACGAACCTCCGTTGCCGATGCCTTTGACAACGACGATGCAACAACCGTAGCAACGGTGGCTTTGGCTGCCGCATTGGAACTTGATGACCCCCCTGGTGCCCCACCCTTTGGGCCAGGAGCAGCTTTTGCAGCTGCTGCAGACTGTTTAGGCGCCAACTTAGGATCATGAACGAATGGACATGCACTCCCTCTGTTACAAGTTCCTTTAGGCCAGAAAATGCAATTTACACTTGGTGTGTTTGCTGACGTCGTCTTTGACTTAGTCTTTGCATCTCCTTTCGCACCACCTCCTTTGGAGTCAGGCTTTGCCGTGGTACCTGGACCTGCTGGTTTTCCTTTGGAATTACCCTTTGGGTTTGGAGTGGTGTCAGTGGCTTTGGCTTTAGGTTTAGCCTTTGGCTTAGCCTTAGCGGCTGCGAGAGCACTTTGTGTATCAGCATCCCCACTTTCACCTGGTTGCGCAACATTTGCCTTTGCCTTTGCCTTAGCTTTTGCTTGGGTTTGCAACGCTGCCCTGATGGATTCCTCATTTTGATCTTCCTTCATCTCAATCAAAGTGGTCTTTAACTTATTGAAAAGCCAATCCCAGCAACGAACATGAGATGTTTGTCGAGAGTCCTTTATCCTGTCGATGTGACGTTGCATCAACCGAACTTTCTTCAACCGTGAATACAACCATGTGTACTTTGTCAACTCTGATGGTTGCAACTCCGGAGGAATGGAATTAAGAACAAACTCGACTCGATCAACAAAAGTGCGAAGACCTTCATAAGAGTATGTGACGATGTCTAGTTCTAACAAGCTTTGCTGTGTCAGATTTGCACCGCGACTCAAATCTAAGAAGAATCTCCTGGCTACCATGTTCAACAGCACTCTGCCCAACGGTGCACGACCTCTCAACTGCTCTCTCTCCGTGTAGGCCTGGAACTGCAAACCTAACTCACCACGAAGATGCTTGGGTTCCATCAACTGACTAGCTAGATAGGCATCAAATCTTGGCATCTCCAATGAAGTCTGTTCTAGGTACTCCACGGTTACATCTGCCGAGAATGATTCCAAAAGCCATGTCATGATTCTATTCTGACCCGTGCGGTCAATTGATGAAGCCTTAGTCAGGAACGAATTGCGCCATCCCCGAAACTGTGCTGCATCTGTTGGAAGTGCTGGAACTGTGACCGATTGAAGATCTTTTGCTTTATAAATTTGGTTCTCATCAACTATCAAACCCGATCCTGCAGCGACTGATCTAGCATGTGGCACTTGACCAAACCCTGCATGATATCCTGGATCACCACCACCTCCTCCCGGGCTTCCACCTGGAAAACCATGGGGTGGACCACCACCCCCCTGACCGGAGTTAGCTTGTGTGCTAGCCGGACTTCCCCAAGGATCACCTGGATCTCCTGGCTTCCTATCATTTGAGGATGATGACGAGCTGCTTGACGATCCTGGCGATGGTGGTTGCGGTGGAGTTGCAACTGGGTTGAGCGAAGGCGGATACCCTGCACAAGCTGACCTGGTTGGTGATATCACTGGTGATGCAGCTTGTGGGACATTTGGTGTCCACGCCGAGGGATTTGGCATCAACCTTGTACCGGGTGGTGTGTAGATGTTGAACTGGGGTGGCAACTCTACTGGTGCGGCATCCTGTGATCTTCGAAGATTATCTTCCTTCATCTGCCTAACCTCTGCTCTCAATGCCTCCATACAGGATAGGAGTTCACCTACATCCGTGCCATTTTGGGGTGAGCTCTGTGGTACTTGTTGGTGACGCACCACGGTAAGCTCATGCTGCAAAGAAAGCATAGTTGCCTGCAATTCATCAAACCGACCCTTTTGTTGACTCAACTCTCGATGTTGCAAAGATAGCTGATCATTCAATTTCCTATTTTCTTCTGATGCGCTCCTCAACTGTTGTGTCAATTCCATATTAGCTTGATTGGCGATCAACTGCAACCGGCTAACCTCTTCCTGATGCTGTGCCTGAAGCTTAGTCAATGCGGTTTCCGCACTACTCTGCACTTGCGCAACCCTTAGCTCAGCACTACAAACCGAACTCTCTGCAGCCCTTTGGACCTCTTGGGTTTGTTGATGCATCTGCACAACAGCATTCAAGGCTTCAACACGGACTTGGTTCTCCCTTGCAGTGGCAGTTTCTGGATCTACTCCAACCTGGACTACATTCAACTGTTGTTGAGTGCGCTGATCATAGAAATGTTGTTCATGGTGCATTGACCTTCGGTCTTGATATACATCAACATCAACCGCCATGTTTGCATCAGCACGAGTTAAATGCAAATGTTGTGATGGTTGCGATGGCAAGGAACCCTGACCACGATGCGACAAGGCCCCATCACTTGCATTCCTACTCAACCCCGACGGTGGCAGTGAAGCACGACTGGAGCTGCTGGATGTACGACTGGTTTGTTTGGTATTCCCTTTCTTAACATGCAAGGCTCTGCTTTGCGTGGGAGCGTTGCCTGTCTCAGGACTTGTTGATGATATCTGTAGTGAAGATGACTCTGGGCTTTCCACACTAGTTGGCACCATTGCTGATGATACTTGATTTACGGATGGCATGTTTACAATGCACGACACTGGCAAAATGCAACTCCTATCACACCAAAGCAACAGGGGTCAAATGCAAGTAAACCTACTTAGGATTGGTATTGGTTCTGGAAGTGTGGTAAGATGGAGGATGCGCACAGCAGCGCAAACGCTCCTTTTCAAACAACACCCCTCGTGTGCTCAGGATCCAACCGATCAGAAGAATTGCACAGCACGCAGAGCCTCCAGCACGTTGCGGCTGTAAAAGACGTCTTGCGCCTTTCTCTTCCTCGGGATCGAGATTCCAGCAGCGTGAATCAAGGGCCGTGCACCAGGTGTTTCCCAATCTGCACGAATCTCCTCCAAGATCTCACAATTGTCGTCCACGTGGATGATGCGAGCTGAACTGTCACTGATGCGCTTCAACGCCCACAACTTGCCGCCGACCCCTACTCTCTGTTCAGTGGTCACGGACAAAGTGAGAAGCTCCTCCCGCAATCCTAAATCAAGAACTTGGTCTCGAAACTTTGGACTGTGAGTGTAGCTCAACACGATGATGTGGATTGGGATGTTCGCAGCGCCAACCTGACCGTAGTTCTGCTCCTGGACAATTGAAGATCTCACACGCTCAATGGTCTCCCTCAGCTGGTCCTTGAGAATTGGCAAGAGATAATATGGACCGTTCCACTCAGTACACACGTCACCCCCTTCGCTTCTTGGCCGTCTGATGCGATCACAAACTTGATGCCAATCTAAGGAGATGATATAGCCCTTAAGCTTCTGTGTATACCTTGATTCTGGTGATAGGATGACTCCCTGGTCCTTCAGTGCCTGAGTCTCGATTAAAGCTCGTTGCAATAATGGATTGTCTGGCCTGATCCTAACACTTGCCAATGTTTTCGCTTTCGCTTTTGGCGGTGGCCTCACCGGTTCAGCTGGTCTTGCAGTACTGAAGGATGATGATGGTCGCACCGGTTGGGATGGTCTCGCCTTTGGCGGAGGTCTCACAGGTTCAGATGGTCTTGCAGTAGCAGTGCTAAAGGATGGTGGTGGATGAGAAGGCTCAGGTGGGCGTCTCCAAGGAAAAACACGTCTGGACGGTGTCAAACTGCGTTCCCTTGCCCTTACCTCTTCTTGCTCCCCTTCACTTTCCTCTGACGAAATAACAAGTTCCTCTACCAACTCCGAATCAGCCTCTGAATCAGATAACCTTGGCAAGACAAGTTCGTTCCGTCTAGGAATCACACCCTCCTCAGCGATCTCGTGGATACGATCTTCCAGCTGACCCCGTCGTCTAACAAGGTTGTCGGGCACAGAAAATCCTTGATCCGTGAACGACGCCGCCACAAGCAATAGTTTCTCAAGAACAGCTCTAAGGATGCGCAAACAAGCGCCCTTCACTCTTCTCCTGTAACTAATGCCCCCTCGACGACCCCGACGTGCAACGCCAAGGGCCTCAAGTCCTGCGACTTCTCGGCTCCGAGATCGATCACGATGCATGCAACAAGACCTTGCTGTGAAACAATTGCAGTGAAACCAAACGCGATAGCGGTGAAACACAATGCAGTGAGACTACTCCTGTTTGTGCCGCAATTCACGAGGGATTCACAGTTGTTCCACAACCTTGACCTTTTCGGTTTTAGCTTAGGATCTACACTTGAAGCTGCTTTGCAAGTTAAAGGAGATATGCCCACTAAGCTCTGTTAGATGTTGGTACTTGAACTTGATGAACACGAGCTAGTGCAATTCGAGTGTGATGTTTATCAGGGACACGAATGAAAGCAAAGGCCCACAACTCTTTGAGCGGTTCTAGTTCTGATGACCTTTCGGAGTAAAAGCTGGGACCTCGATCAAGCCTAATGCCCAAGAAGTTCCACGGCTTATTGAATATGGATGTTGGTATCTGTGAAGATTACAAGGTCACTTGACGATTGCACAAAGTAAAATTGGAGTATGTTTCAGGGACACCAATTATAAAACAAAGGCAACTTGCAATCAACTTGGATATGTAGGTGGGAATGTTCACAAGGATTCAACTCAGTAGGAAACTAAGGACTCACAAGCGAATGCAATATGGAAGTTGGTATAGGGCCGTGTGAGGATGCACTAAAGAGTGCAGACGCTCACCGATGACCCGGGCAGCTAAGCAGTCCTTTGGAGATTGCTAGCTTTTGCTGCACTTATGGACCTGAGTCGATGCGAGCGAAGGATGGCTCTGTCCGAAGCAAGCAAGGAACCAGGTGTAATATGAACTGAGGCTGTTAACCAGTTAAAACCACACACCCCAGACCTCCCAGGTGTATGGTAGTACAAGCGCAGCTGCAGACAAGCAGCCTTTTTTAACGCTTGAGCCAAAGTACACGCAAGGCGAAAATGAGTTCATTACAACTTGGTAAGACATGTATGGAGTATAGGAGCTATACCTGTACAGGGCACGCATAAGGATCCTTATGCGTGACCTTATACCCAAGGGGATGTTTTGTGCGTGATTTCTCTTCTATAGATCAGCACATTTACAGAGAGAGAGAGAGAGGGAGAGAAAAAAAAGATAAAAAGACACACACACACCCATCATCATCATCATCATCATCATCATCATCATCATCATCATCATCATCATCATCATCATCATCATCATCATCATCATCATCACACCTTTCTAGGGTTTACTCGGGTTGATGTTGGGATCCAGCAATGATAACTGGCTGATGCTGTCAACTGTCTGCAAAAATATGTGCCAAATTGACAGGATGCAAAACGGCGATATCTGAAACTACCAACAGACAAAGGTCTGTAGATACAAATGACATACGGGTACATGCATGAGAGAGACGGGCAAAGAAGCAATCAATCGCTGTGGGCCTAATTATGCATCGTGCATATGCAGACATATTTAGATATCTCACACGGCAACACTGATTCTTCAGACCCGCAGCAGTGGCTGGCCACGGGTGGTTTCAGCCGGGCACCTGGATCAAGAAGCGAACGGTTTCAAGTTGACCATGGCGAGCTGCTAGATGCAAGGGGGTCATCCCACCACGAGATTCAGCATCTTTCTCTCCACCTGCCTCCAGCAACAGCTCTCCAGGTTTCACATGCCCGCTTTTGGCCGCATGGTGCAGTGGTGTCTCGCCCTCTTCATCTGTCACGTTGGGATCCCTGGGACTCTCGAGCAACTTTTCCAGCATCCCGGAATCATCGTTCACGCATGCCGTAATCATTGCTTGATCTTGCTGAAGATCAGCTGGCCAGAAATCCAACACGATGAGCTGCAACTCTTTGGGGAAATAAAACCATCGAACCAATACCATACGATTTGGAATCGTGTCGGAGCCGTCTAGCAACTTCTGTCTGAACCGAGAGATGCCAAGTCTTGCGGAAAGTAACCGCTTGATGTCCTTGACCGACCTCCCGTTGCATTCATCCTCCTCAAGGACGGCCAGCGTTTCACCTGAAAAGGCGGAGCATACGATGATGCCATGGCTTGAGGCTGTTGATGATAGCATCACAATTTTTCCGTGGGAAACACATGGTTTTGAAGGTGCATAAGTTTCGAAATCGCTGCAGCTTCAGCTAGAACGTCCCAAAACAAGCGATCATGATGTTGCGCCAGCATATGGTCGCCCGGTCATGCCGCGTAAGTTTACCACACTAAACTGACCCTGCTGCTTTTACATTACAATGATCCCTAAAAAACCAAACCCTAAGGTGCTAACCCCTCTCCTAAACCCTAAACCTTGTGAGCCGCGGCGATTCGCAAACGGCAGCAGATCTTTTTCATATGCAGATCTTGCCACGACCGACCATGCCACAGCTGCACTCATGCATGCAGTTGAGACATGATTGGCCATCATCAATCACTTTCCTCACCATCATTGACCCAATCATTGTCCTTGGTCATTCGGTCACCAACGTTACCCATCACCAGCACCTTGCGTCCAACCAATGCTGCGCCCGCCTGACGGTGAACTGCGCCTTGATTCTGGCCTAGCGGTGACAGGTTGATGATGCTCTTATGGTCAAAATAGCGACTAATAATGGCAAACATTGGTTGATAATGGGTCAACAATGGTTGATGAATGTGGTTTATAATGATTGACAATGGTTCGTAACGGTTGATCATTGTTTTTAGAACTGCTTTAGTGGTGGTTCTAGCGTAGTTTCAACAGGGATGCGTGCTGGCTGATGGCGATAAATACTGCTTTCAAGTACTAAAACACAATTATCGCTTAACAAATGTTCACATGGATCAGTGATTGCTAACCGGGCTCAGTCGATTTTGATGGTCTCAATGAAATTATGAATGAGATATGATGATTCTTAATTGTAGCCCATAAATTGTTGAGAAAGGTTCAGTAATGTTCATGATGCTTCATAGCGTGTGATTACAGGGGTGACCAACAAGCAACAAAGAACAGCCAAATTCGTATCATTGAATTTCCTACTCCGGTAAGTTGCCTGTGATTGTTGCTATTCTTGGGGTACAAAGGGTGAGAATGGTTGGATATGGTTGGGTAGTCATCGTCAAACATGATACTGCATAATTCATTATGCCAATTATTGCTGATTATGGTTGATCAACGGCTCATTGACCGCTAAACAACTGCTAACAACGTTGACAGTATCACTTCACCCATACCAATTGAGAATTCATCAGCTGGTCATCATCATGATCATTGTTGCTGGTTATTGTTTCTTTTCCACCCCTATCTGACCCGCTGGGAGCCAGACTTGGTAAACCATTCTTAAACCTCTATCCAAACCTCTATTCACACCATTTCCATAAAATAGAAACAACCACTACTAACGATGTTTGATCATTATTAATAACCATTACTATAAACCATTACCAGGCAACACACCATTAACAACCTTTATGCAAGACTATTCGTCAGTACCGACCACTATCAATCAGCCTTTAAACCAACATCCAACCGTCCTCATCTGCAACCAGGGCCCTTTTTCACCAGGCAACCTGCAAATCTGCGTGTGCGTCATCAATCAGCTGTAGCCGATGGTCAAACTCCTAAAGCACTGAAGCATTGTCAAAAAGCCTGGGTGAATCGAAATTGATGAATAATTGGTTTGGTAAATCAAAGTTGGTGAATACTTAGTGAATTGGTCAATCGCCAATCTTCGGTGAATGCCAACTAACCAATAATGGTTTGCACTGTCACCAATAAATAGTCAACGTTGGTGAACCAACGTTGACAATGCTTTGTGAATGAATGGCTAAAGTTGGTCAAAATTGGTTGATGAATCGTCGGTCAAAATTGGTTGGCCGAAATCGTTGGTTGGTGTCTTGACCCCATCAAAACGATTAGTCAACTGGTTAGTAAAAATCGGTTGGTCAGTATTGGTTGGTGCGTGGTTGGCTGGCGTCTTAACCCCTCATACTGATGGGCAATCCTCAATTCACGATGAGGATGAAAGACAATGACCAACAATACTACGGGGACATGCCAGCAATAACTCTTTGACATACCGCACCAAGCTGTCCACGAGCCAACACTTGCTCATTGCAGGAAATTAAATGGAATCGTAAAGAATCAGGGGCTGATCATAAGATACTTAGACGCCTGCATTGTTGATCGTATCAATTGAGAGATCCTGGGAGACCCCCCCAAAAAAAAGAAAATAGCTAACACTCCTCAGCAAACACATACCTACGTGTTGTCTTAATTTTGAATATATATATATATATTTATTTATTTATATTTATAAATATATTTATATATATATATATACATATATATACAATTCTTGACTGGTTAATCATGAATGAATGTTGGTTGGAGGTATGAACCATTATTCTGTGTAAACACAAAGCATAAAGAATGTTTATATGGCGGTTTCTCAAAATACGGACCCCCCAAATCACCCAATAGGAATCATTTATAGTCTATAGTAATAAACCATCTATTCTAGGAATCCTCCATGTCGAAAAAACACCATATGAATACAATTCTTGATTGGTACCTTCAACCCACAGTCCATAATGCTCTTATCCTTTGCTTACTTCCCCGTGATGCGGTGCTGGTTCTTGTGGCAAGTTCCAGGTGGGCTAATCTGCCTCTGACTTGCCCACCTGGGTGATACAGCGAAGAAAACGTCCCATGCGTTGTACGTTTATTTGGCGCTAATGGTGGTACCCCCATTCATCCCCAGTCATGATCAAACTAGGGAAACCTCACCAGCGAAATGGAGACCATGGCGACGCTCGCCGCTATCAGTTGCTATGCAAACACCG
>VSDK01002558.1:49831-93755 GCA_009767595.1 Symbiodinium kawagutii | reverse complement strand
CGCCCGCACCCGGCCTGTTTCCCCCGCCGGTCACCAGCTTGCTATGCTAAACCCCCAGCAGCCAGTTGCGGCTCCTTTTTGGTGACCCAAAAGGGTTGCCCTTTGTCGGGAAAGTTGTAGATCAGCCAGTCCTGCCCACTTGAACGTTGCCAGGACGTGGGGACCCCCAAGTTGACAACTTGTGGGTTTATTACGACAAATGGTGGTTTCTCAAGTTATAGGGGGGCCCCAAAAAACTGTAAATGCTCACTCAACTGATCAACTGGATGACAACTTGGGGGACCCCTGCGACTTGAGAAACCCCCACTTGGATCATCAGCCCTCTACTTCGAAGTGGTGAACGCAACCATGGTACTCGGTTATGAGTGGAGTGGGTGGTTGCCATCAGCGAATGCTTGATATGGGTCAATAGGGAAACGTCAACCAGCTATCATAGATGAAAATAGGCTTTCATTCTGTTTCATTTCATCCCACTTCAGTGCTTATTGATGCCAGTTCTACCTAGCAACCATGGCTACTTGTCAGTTGCAAATTGGAATGAACCAACAGACAGAAACCGTCCCTCCAGGGAGCTCCAAACCTTTGAAAGGACGGTCTGGATACCCCAATCTTAACCAGTCACACGACAACACACAAGCTAGAACAGTTCTTCTATACCAAAGTCGTGAGTTTTCTAAGATGTGTAGAACAGGATGCATCTTCCTGAGAACAAGGAGGCAAAGCCCAACCCATTCACGCTGTTTGGTGAGTGCTAGTGAATGCGAGGGTGTGGGCGAAGACGTATTTCATTTGGGCTCTTCCTGAAAAAAAGTAGTCATCAATCTGCAAATGTCCAAATAAACGACTTGGAATGGGTGAGGGTTCCCAAGCGAAGGAGCACCACACCTGTTCAGCGAAAAAATCAGCCATGGAGTGCGTGCACACGCAAGTACACACATATTGACATAAAAAAGACCTTATAAACACATACGAAGAAAGAATCAAACAAGCAAAGAAACAGATGCACTAAGATACACCTCATCATACTGTGCTATTCAGCATGATTAGCTCCTCATGTTACAGGTGATATATCTAGGCTGCGGTTTCTCTCCCGGCACCCGGTGGCGCCTGTTCTTGGAGAATCTTCTGCTTTTCAGCGAGCACTGAGAAGATCTGCTCCTCGACCTCCTGCCACGGATCGTCCGATGTCCTTGTTCTGTTCGTGGTGCGACTCAGAGAGATTCATAGCATCTGAGATCTGGGCTTATTCTGCATTTATTTGTTGTGTTCATCTTTAAGTCCATATGGATCCATATGGGTCAATGGCATGTCTTCCTCGTTTGCCGTCAAATCCAGATTCATATCTATAGTTATACATGCGTCATCCCGTTCAAGGAATCCTGCACAACTTGGGGTGGTGGAAATCAATGTTGTCGATCAGCAGTCCCCTAATGTGCTTTGACAATCGTCTTGCAATTACATAAACAATTAGCTGTATCAGTGCGACATCCACGACTCATCGCGGCTCCAAGTAGAGTTAAGTCGCTTCAGCCATTGCTGTTGTTTCAAACCAACTCATATTCAAACCAACTTATATTTTCCAAATAACTTGATTGCAGAGTCAAACCAAGTAGAGTTAAGCCGCTCGTTGCTAATCATTGCCACAGACAGCGAATATCAAATCAGCAAACATCATCGACCGACACGAACCATTTAGAATTTATACGAGCCTTGGTGAACCTTTATTATTGGCCATAACAGCCATAGTCTCAACCACTATTGCCCAGTATTGACCATTATCAAAGATTATCAACATCATAATCACCCACACACAATTGAGATTAACCATCATCAACAATAATTTCGACCCTTATTAACCATTACTTCCTGATATTAACCATAGCCTTAACCAACAACTTCACCATGGAACACGTCTGAACCAACTGGTCGCTCTCCTGCTGCGCCAACTGATCCTGTCTGCGTTGCCGTAAGCTTCGCTCACGCGCCTCGCGAGGTCCAACAGCCATGGTGGCGCTAGGCGTGGTTGTCGTGACTGGCTTGGTGAATGGGATGGCAGCAGTTCTTAATGCAACGGTTGATGAGGGTGAGTAGTGGTTGGAACAGTTGGTGGATGGTTGGTAGCATTAGATGGTCAGCAAATGCTTGGTCAATGGTTGACAAATGGTTGGTCAATGGTTGGTAAATGGTGAACACTGGGGAAAACAGCCAACAACAGCCAGCAAAGACTTACTATCAACAAGTGTGATACCCAGTTGCATGTCCTTTTGTCAGGGCACCTTTTCATGGATTTCTTAAAGTAGGTGACACGAGCAGGATTTGGGAAAAACTCCATGTCTTAACACCCAAGACTTGCTTTGACAGAGCTCGAAGCTGGGTAACAAGAACAATGAAAGCATATTGGCCTTGGAACATCCTATTGGGTAACCATTACTAAGCAATATGGATAACGAGAACACCCTATTGGGTAACAATCGCTTGCTCTTTGGATCATCCAATAGCCATGTGATTGATCGTTTTTTCATCCAGCAGGTCGGTCCATGCATCCTTTTGCCATTTTTGCGATGACTTTAGGTTCTGTCTGTCTGTCAAGCCGTGCGCCGCGCGGCGCGTGGGCAACTCCAAATGCAAACTTAAAAGGCATTGCGCTACAAGGCTGCCTGACTGATCCCCAATCGATTCATTGGTTCAAAACCAGCTGGCGCCACTGCTTCTCATTCTGGACAAAAAATAGCAAATTGTCAACACTACCTGTAAATGAAAGTGCTCTAGAAAAAACTTCAGGTACCCACTCTTTGCGAGGGCGACCTACTCTTCTCAAATACCGAGACGTAGCCGCAGTGTATGTGCCAGGTTCGAATGAGACTTGTCTCAAAGGATGGTTCGGGTGACAGCGCAGAATCTTTCCCAAAAGCAACAGTTGCTTTCGTTCAAGAAGTTTGGTCACTGGGACGTGTGCACTTCGTTGCCAGACTTCAGCATTTGATGTTCTGGACAAGAAAGAAGGCTGTATTCCAAGAATAGAACGTAAACATCTGTTCTGGAAACCATCTAGGCGACGTTTTTCTTGCTTCGTCAAAACCAACGAACTCAGGCTGTAAAGTAGTTTTGATTCGACCACTGCTTTGTAAATTTGGATCTTTTGGCGGCAGTGCAAAGTAGAATGTTTCCAAACCTTTTGCAACGCTGCAAAATCGCTTTTGGCAATCCCAATGCGTCTAGATAGTTCGTTTCCATGCTTACCATCAGCAGTCAGCATTGTGCCCAAATACATGATAGATTGCTGAGTCTGTATGCTCGTGTTGTCAGGTAAACGAATATCAGGGTTGCAACGCACACCTAGCAGTTGAAATTTACCGAAGTGAAGTTCCATGCCATATTTGCGACCAGCACCCGCAACAGCTTGCATGTACTCGGTCAAGTACAAAGTGGAAACTCCCATCAACAGCGTATCATCAGCATAGACAACGTCAGCCAAATCCCCCCGTTCAAAAGATTCCCTGGCAGCCCCCTGCAGCATGTTGAGCGCGTCGTGCATGAGGACAGACATGAGGATAACAAAAAGAAGGGGACTTAAAGTGCAACCTTGTGAAATGCCTGACGTTTGGCTATGTAGCTCAGAAGTCTCACCACAATCAGTGACGGAAAAAAGTCGGCTTCGCATCAGCGCACCGATCATCTGAACAAATCCCTGCGGCAAACCAAAACGACGTAAAGCATCCAGTAAACTGTCCACATGTACACTGTCGAAGGCTTTCTTCCAGTCCAAAGCAAGCAACTTGATTTGTCCAAAGCGTGCAGCACAAGCATTTTCAACATGTCTCCTCGCCATAAATATAGCATCTTCTGTGCCGTAACCCTGTCTGAACCCAAATTGAGTTTTCCAAAGCGCACCTAAAACCCCACCTCCGACGAGTCGGTTTTTAAGCATGGCTGCAAACAGTTTGTAGGCAATGCACAAAATACTGATGGGCCTGTAGTTGTCACAATCAGCAGGATCCCCTTTTTTGAAGATCAAAGCAATGGAGGCAGTTGACCAGCTTTGCGGCACAGTTTTATTTTCCAAACAACGGTTGCAGAAGTCCAACACCCAAAGCATTTCGGCCGACCCGGATACCAAAAGAGCTTTAAACACTTCACTTGAAATATCACCTTGTTTGGTAGCTTTGTTTGGGGCAAGCCGAGCAACAACAAATTCTAATTCCTGCATGGTGAACGGGCCCAAGCTCACTGGCAATTCTGCTCGAAGTGGTGGCTCAAGATTCGGGATCAAAGTTGCAGGGCGAACTCTCCACTGGATATTTTCCAAATGTTCCGCAAAAGTTTCAGCACGGAGGTCAGAGTCTACGAGTTCCCCACGGCCATTTTTCAAACGACCTTCTTGTCTACGATGACCCTGTTTCAAATATTTGACCGCATTCCAGCCATGCGACGCAACCAAATTCTCCAACCACTCTGCTTTATCTTTGCGTGCAGCTACTTGAACAACCTTCCTAAGGCGTTTCTCCTCTGCCCAGTTCCCGCTTTCCCTGGCAAAACGCTTGGCAGAAATCAGCCTGAGAGTACCTGAGCTAATCCATGGTCGTTTTGCGACAGGCGTATTGATAGGAACAACCTTGGCAAGTGACAAGTTCACCCTTTCACACCAACCCTTCCAAGCGGCATCGATGTCTACATCCGCCGGACTGCTGGCAGGAATTGTTTGCAGTTCCAATGCTAAGCTATGTTGTGTTGCAGGATTTTTCAAAGCTGAAAGGTTCAAGCGGCCGACACTTTTACGGAGAGAGGGTTGAGGAATGCGCACATCAAGGATAGCAGTAACAGGGAAGTGGTGGGAAGCAAGAGCTGCTGATCTGTCACTGAAAACGTCTCGAATGTGATTTTGGAAACGTGCCCCGACAAGTAAAAGATCAAGCATTGCAAAACCTGTCTCAGAAATCTGATCTGCAGGCCCAACATGCGGCTCATGGTACGTTACCAATCTCTCTTGCGGCTGTGCGCAAAAAGTGTTTGAAATTATCATTGCTAAACTATGACACCATTCAAGCAACAAATCTCTGTTCGGGATATCAACCTGATGCTGCGCGACTCTTCCAAAGCAAAAATCACCCAGGACATCATCTTCACCAATTTGTCGCTGACCAATGCGTGCGTTGAGGTCGCCAAAAACCAGTTTGGGTCCGTTCACTGACAATCTGCCTATCACCAGAGAAAGGTCTTCATAGAATTTCAATTTGTCATCAACAGGTTTCAGGTTGTGGGGCGCATAAGCGCAAACAATACCAAACTTGCCACCGTGAGTTCTGACTTTCAAGCTGCATAAACGATCAGAGTGCTGCAAAAAACTTTGTATGTGTCTTTTCATGCGAGGAGCGATGGCGAATCCAACACCGTTCCACTCACACCCAGCGCCAGGGCTACCAGAAAGGATGAACAAAAAACCAAAATGAGCAGTGTAGTACGCAGAGTTTTTCCGTCGAGTTTCCTGAATACACATGATATCAATGTTGTGCATTTGCATATATTGGCACACCTCGTACTCCTTGAGGTCAGTGAGGCCTTCAACATTCCAACTACCAATCTTTAAGTTCTCAAAACTGCAATGTTCTTCGACATTGACTTTAATTGCCCGCTGAGTGCCAGCAGGAGGTGAAACAAAGCCCACGCGCCGCCAACATCCCTACTGAGGGCCTTCGCCCTTACCCATGCCCTTTCTGCTGGCCATGTACCCTTTGGCTTTATCAAGTCTTGCTTGGGCCTTACTCTGGATATCGGTCAGCTCATTGGAAGATTGGAGTTCTTCCCACTTCTCCCACTCTCCATCGACCCACTTTAGCTGCAAGCTAAAGTTGTCCACCGACACCTTTACAATTTCCTTTCTTCCCACACTAAGCGTGTAAGCATCCAGGTCAATGTCTATGATGGATCTAGGGTATTCCCATTCAATGAGCATGCGCTTCATGGCCATCAATGTGCTCTCGACCGTACGGGCATTGAGAGGTTTGTCAACCTTTGCCCAGGTCTTGGGGGCACTGCTGGCTGAGGTGTGCAATGTCCTAATGGATGAAAGAATGGAGTCCCGCTGGGTTGGGCTGACGCATTTTGCAAAAATCAAACCTGCATAAGGGCCCTTGGTGTAGATTTCGGCCGGAGGCTCGATGCGATAACTCTGGCAATGCTTGGTTAGCCATTCTTTTGCTGACTCAAATGTCGCTTCTCCTGGGATGTTGCCTACCACAATGTTGCTGTGAAGGTCGATTGGGTTGGCTTTTGTGGCTGGGGCGGTGCTGCTGGTGCTGATGGAAATCCTGATGTTGGCAACTTCCTTTTCGAGCTCGGCGATTTTAGAATAAGTCTCTGCATTTTGCCCCTCCATAGTGGAAACTCTGAGGCCCATGCTTTGGAACTCTTGTCTGACAGAGGCTTTGAATTTACTTAAGTCATCTCGGAGTTCTCTTGCCAGCTTGTGCACAGGATCTAGCTTCTGATCAAGGAGGTTGGCGATTGCTTGCAAGGTGACATCATGGGGCGGTTGTTGGTCTCCACTATTACGAACATCGAGTATCTGAACATCATCTGAGTTTCCCATTTCTTCCTGTTCTCCGTATGCCTTCATCTTCTTCTGAGCTGGAGATTTGATGGGGGTACCCATGGCGAACGGACAAAAAGGAAAAGGTCCAAACACTACAGTAGTGACTTTAGGTTCATTGTTGCTTATTTTTGGTTGTTGTGAGTTTCTGATGCTTATTGTTGCTTATTGTTGCTTATTGTTGCTTATTGTTGCTTATTGTTGCTTGTTGTTAGCAAGTGAGCTATACGCAACAACAACAACCAAACATCTGTTGCACCCAAAAATTGCAGTCCACAAGGGACACAGTACGAAAATTTGAGCGACATCAAGGTGTTTCTCAAAATAGGGCACCCTCCCAAACCATCCGATATCAACCACCATCAATAATCTTTATCAACCACCGTGATAAACCTTTATCAAATATTTACAGCCATTACTAACCTCTTTTAACCACCACTAATCACCTTCAAGGTGCAAGCCATCGCCATCCCTGTCAGCCGGGTCACCTGCGCGTCCACCACGCTGCTTTCGCGCTGACCCGCCAGGTACCGGATCTGTTGGCAGGTGGCCTGGCGTCGGCAGCAGGTGGGGTTCACAATGGTACCCCTACGGCAGGCGCAGGCATCAACGTAGCTTTCGTCAACCATGTATCAATTGCGTATCATCCAAGTATCAACCATCTATCAAACACCTATCAACCACCTATCAACCATCTATCAACCATGTGTCAACGATGTATCAACCATCTATCAACCAAGTATCAACTATGTATCAACCAGTATCAACCGATACCAACTGGTATCAACTATGTATCAACCAGTATCATCCACCATCCACCACCTACTTGAAATAGCCAGCGACCATCATCAACAGCACCAAACAATCATCCTGAGCCATGGCCAGCTACAAATCACCAGCTCGTACGTCGGTCAAGCTCTCACTGTCTTGACAACCACAAAAATACCTTGGGATACAAGTTATGCCAACATAACTATATACCATTGGCTATGCCATCATATATGGAGGTTCTGCCAATTGATATACCATGGTCAACCCACGGGTTATGCCAATATTTTGTGCAAATGAAAAATGACCACCGCCGTGGTATATTGAAACAAACCGCGTAGATGGAACGATCCGAAGATCCATGGCCATTAGCATTTGTTATCACTGCTGATATTTAGCTTCAGCCGTTGATGGGCACTCATGCATGATCACTCTTGTTCGCAAACCTCAGATCCAAGCAGATCAAGTACCAACCAGATCAGCATGTTGAAGTAGGAGTTGTTGAGCTCAATGTTCTGCAGCTATCACCTCAAGCATCCCAGGTATTCATATACTATACGAGCTAATTCTACCCTCCTCAAACAACAGTTGGTATTTGGGTGTTTTTCAATCTCTCGGGGTGCCCCCAAACCAGCCACTAGTGACAATTAAGAGTAATGAACCAACCATTTTTGGGGGTCCCCCCATTCTAAGAACCCCAGCATTTCTGTTGGTTCATGGTTCGGGCCTGCTTTTCCAGCAAAGAATCGTATTCATCCTGCAAAAATTGCAGTTCTTCCCTAAGCTCCTGTTGGCGCCGATGGCTGGGGGTCAGGAAGATCCTGAACGAGGATTGCTCAACGAATTTTCGACTGCTTGGCTTGGCCAAGTAGACTCTCTGGTGTCTAGTGATTTCTTAGTAGGCTTGTCTAAGAAACCATGATGACAGCAGAGACAGCATTCTTAGGGTGGTGAATGTTGTCAGGTTGTCTAAGAAACTATGATGACAGGCATTCTTTCTTCACAACCTGACACATTCACCACGGACAATCATGTCAACCAATAGTTAGGTTTAACATTTCCTTGTTCAATTTTCCCCAAGCCCGGGCCCATGCCAGCCAAAAGAGGCTTTAGTTTTAATGGCATGGCGGTCGCGATGCGGGTCACGATGGAGCCAGTTCCATAGTGACTGGAGTAGCCCAGTTCCATAGTGACTGGAGTAGCCCCCTGCTGCAGTTGCCAACGCTCATCAACCAACCCTGTAAGCTACTCTCCAAGAAAAGACTGATGATGGACTGGTTAAGGATGGTGAATGAATGTCAATGAAATCTAAAAATAGACCAGCTTGAATCATTTGCTGAGCAATTAAGCCTGTTCATCCATTATCCATCACTCACCATCATTTATCCATTAAGCCTGCTTCTTAAGCCAGTTCAGTAATAATGCGCCTATTAAGATTGATGTTTATCGCTTGATCTTCATTGTTCACAAAAAAACAGGCTTAGTAAACATCCAATGAAGATCAAGGGATAAACATTCAATAACATAAATGACCGCTATCCCTTCCTTCAGCTCCGCTCCGCGTCCTGTTTTCTTCGCTCGGCATCCTGTTCTTCCAGCAACAAACAGTAACGTTCCTCGAGTTCACAAAGCTCCTGGAGAGGCTCGCTGCCGCGACTGCACCAGTTGACGGATGGGTTAACCATGGTTGGACCTGACCTATTTCAAAATGTGTTAATCATGGTTTAATTGTGTTTTAACCATGGTTTAATGGTGTTTCAACCATGTTGAGCCAGCATTTTAACCACGTTTTCACCATGTTTTAATCTGTAAAAATAATGCTAATTGACAGGTTTTCCTATTGAAAAAATGGTGTTGAACCAATAATGTTGAACTTATGGTTTATTTTTGGTAATCGTGAAATTGTGGTTTATTTACAGATTTTATGGGAATGAACAAATGTCAAAAGGATGCTAATTTGACCGATGGCTTAGTCACAGATGGTTTGCCTATGGCAAAGCTTGAGCTGCAGAAATGCTTTTTATGATCCAAAACATGGCTGCAATTAGCAGGTTTAGCCAATTTTTCCACGGTTTTCCTATGGTTTTCCTATTTACAGATGGTTTCCTTAGAGGTACTAACTCAGAATCTTTCCTATGGTTTTTCTTAGTATTCAGAGGATCGTTCAGTACCTCCTGGTACTAACTCACCTTTTCCCAAGGGATCCTTTCGTATCCCCTGGTACTCACTGCACATCCACCGTGGCACCTCACGGTGTTGCCTGGTCTCAGGCATTCGGAACTCGTCCCCCTGGGGCGCGTTGCGCAACAGAAGTGATGGTTGGTCAATACTAACAACAATGGTTGGATGACAAATAAGTGGCATAATACTACCAATAATGGTTGGACCATTAATTTAGTTCCCTTAACAATGACAATAAAAAACATGACTAACCGGATAAGGATGATACCATAGTTAAATGGATGGCTAATAATGGTCAAGTAAGAGTAACCAACAATTCTGGGCTAGCCAACCATCTCTTTAGCTAATCATTGTTGGAAAATGGTAGGTTAATGATGGCTGGTACTGGTTAATGGCTGATGAAACGCCATGGTTGGCTAATGGCAAATAACCCTTAATGCTAGTTACAGGTTCATACTAACAATGATTAATGGTGGTTCATAATCCTGAATAAAGGTTGAGGACTGTAAATGAAGATTAGACGTGGTTGGTCATGCTGAATTGATGGTCAATGACTGCTACTGTTGATCGATGCTGCTTAATGATGCTTAATTGGCGGTCATTCAATGGTTAATCAATCGTAAATGATAGTTGCTCAATGGCTAATTGATGGTTCCTGATGGCTTAGTAATGATGGCTGCTTGATGGTCAATACATGTCAATACTGCAATGGTCAGTTGATCGCTGGTCAATGGCTGCTGATGGCATTGTTATTACCACTCGAACTATTCATACATCAGTATAGAAATCCGTGATGATCCTGATGCTAAACCCAATCATGTCAGGTAATCAGTCAAACTAAGATTTGATCTTGATGTACTGGGCAATGGATAAATGATACCTTGGATGATCTTTGCGTTTCAAACGTTGATAATCCTGTTGCTAAATGGCAGCCGCAGTTGGACCATGCAAACTATACCACCACACCTCATTCAACCAAACAATCACTCACATCCTTTTGATGAAGTTGTGAATTGCCAACGGCCAGAGAAACTTGACGAGGGTTGGATGACCATGAGAGACAACAGTTTTGGGGGTACCCGAAACTATGAACAAACCATCATTAAAGATGGTCCCTAGGTCTGTGCCATTCTCGGCCACCATTGAGTGTCAAAGCCATAGTTGCTGACTGATTACATTGGTTGTCAAAAAATACGATCTGCCCATAGTTGATCAAATAGTTGTCAACCAATAGTTCTGTACCAACTCTGATATAACTGTTTGAGCAACTCTTACGTAAGTATGTTATATTCACCATAGTTAATTCAGCATAGTATCTTCACCGCTGTTATTCACCATAGTTAATTCGCCATTGTAAACTCTTGAGCACGTTTTTCACCATAGTTCACTTCTGGTTACTATTCAGCACTGCTATTCTCAAACGTCGACTGCTGAGCCCTGCTTCCAGCCCTCAAAACCAGGGTGGGCCGACGTCTGGCAGACCAGAGTGGTAGTAGTCCCAGAGGTATGTGGAGACCTCCTGCGCGCGGTACAATGCTTTTGGATGGCGTGGTAAATGCTGAACGTAGATTTGAGCCACTACTGGCCATCTTCAACCACAAAAACAATAGTTGTTCACTACATCGAAGGTTATATGACAAAAAACAATCATTGTTCATGGTTGACAGGAGAAGCCTTTAGTTTCCCATGTTCACTGCGTAGTTATTCACTTTAGTCCCCATGGTTGCTGTTGAACATGGGAACTAAAGTGGGCGATGGCTAACAGGGGAAGGAACTGACATTCACCATGGTTAGTTCGGGATTAGTTCAGCCAAATTATGGGGTGCGACGAAGCATGGCTTCACTGGGACCCAGGGAAGTAACCCCAACTGTACATCCAAGTATTGGTAGTTGATGCTGGTAAACTGTGGTTCATAGTGACCAATTAGCTGATGAATCGTGGCATTAATCCAACAATAACAGTTTCATACACCACCAGCAAAGAACTACCACCATTTTCAGCTTATTGGTCTTTATCAACCACATTTTACCACCCAGTGTTTCCAATAGAACTACCCTTGAAGAAACAATCCCCAGGAAGCCAATCTCCGTCTCTTCAACAACCATCTCTCAATGGTGGATTATCCACTTCCAGGTTTACGAGGGTGCAATACTTTCCGAATTATTAATGAGCTAACCATTTGAAGATCCTCCCACTCATTGCAAAGGGTTATATAGTCGAACTCATGTGTGGCTTCAAAAAACCTACTGTAGTCCCTAGCCACGGTAAACAACCAGTAGTGGCTACTGGAGATATCAGTTTGAAAAGAGGTTCATGGCATAAACGAGAGCTACAAACATGTTTCTTAATGTCTTGCATTCTTTCTAAGAAACGATTGCAGCTGCTAGAGGTCAGTCAAAACCATCTTAATCACCATTTTACTTGAAATTTTTACCCGCTAAAATCATGGCAAAACATGGCCATCGACCCCAAAAATGGCCTTCCAACCGTGGTTTTCCATGGCATCCCCCGGTCACCACCGTGGCGCCGTCCTGGCACTCCATGGCCTGTCGGTGCCGTTGCGTGCGCCGCATGGCGGCACGGCGCTGGGCACCTCGGACAGCAGTGATGCGACGCATGACACTGGCAGTGGATGGATACAAACGCTTCATACAATATGATGATGGATACAATATTAGTGGTGGATATCATACAATATCATAGTGGATGATACAGTATGATAGTATGATACAATAGTATGATACAATAGCATGATACTATCATACTATACCGCTATGATTATACTCACTGGCAAACACTCGCTGTGCATGAAACTGACACTCTGGCAATTGGATAACTGGATACAACTGGATAACTGACAATGACAGTAGATACGGGACATTTTTTTTTGATGACGATGACACTACAGATGGATATAGGAAAATCATCATATGTATCTAATCAAATTGTATCCAGCAATTAGTAATAACAATTTTGACTAGATACGTTTTGTTTGTTGTTACTATGAAAATCTGAAAGGGATGGATATATATGTACATATATGTAATGCTATGGCATGTATGACGGTTATGTTTATATTAAGTATGCTACTAACAAAAGTATACAAATATGACTATGCTACCAAGTTCAAACGATGTTGTAAACATAGAGTTTCATTCATATACTTGCATTTTACGGCCTAGCTATCGTTCAGAAACACTTCATGAATGGTTTACAATGATCATGATTTGTTTATTTACGAAGCTAGCATATAACTTACCGGTCACTATATAGTTATTATGGGGTATATGTTTGTATAGGAATTGTATGACTATATGGTTGTATGGTCGCTACAATGAATGCTTATCTTTGTATTGAGTGCTATAACTATGATTCATGAGAAAGTTAATCATTGTGGTAATGACAATGTATCGCAGTGATGATGAATGTTAATCACTTTAATGAAATGGAAGATGGAAGCTAGTATGAACATGAAGGGATTATAATGATAGTGACTAGTTCACTGGATTTCAATGACCAACCGCTACCATAATTCTGTACTTAGTAGCCATTCACTAATTACTCATGGAAGCTAGTTGATTACAAATAAGAATAACCACTAGTGACTACTGTATGCACTGCTAGTTGTAGTATCACTGATGGAAACTATCATCATTCTAGTTACAACTACTGGTCGTAATGATATATTTCAATGGATAAAATCTGCAAAAGCCTACAACCATCCCCATTCACCAACTAGTGAATCACTCAGATAATGGTGACTAATTCATGGTCATTAATTTAGACTCGGTGTAGCTTGGCAATGACCCAACTGTTGCAACATCATCGTAGGAATCCACGAGGTGGGCGCCGCGAGCCGCTGTTTTGCTGCATATCCTGTCGCACCAAGGCTGCCTGGAACAGCACCGCCGAATGCCAGGGGTAAAACATGGAAGGGACACTGGGCTCCCACAGGCTGACTTGTCACCAGGAAATCAAGACATCATCATCCAACCACTAACAGAACTAAGCATCATCAACTAACCAACAACTAACCATTCCAATCATCAGCTGATGAACGGTTCCATGGCTGTAGGTCAAAAACCATGTACCCCTGGCAGTTCACATCCCCCGAATGACCAGTCACTAGTCGAGCTGCTGGGATGTTCACCTACTTCTCTATTCCTTGGTTGATACTAGCCGCCACATAACAACTTCCAACCTGCTACCCAACTATCCTCAACTAAGTCTTGGAAATGATCAACTCCAGGTTGCTAGTTGATTCCTATACAACTCTAGTTCATAACCCATAACCTATGGTTGATGGCCTATAACCATACTGTTGGTTGATAACCTCTAACTACATGCTTATAATTGACAGCTGAGTTATAGTTATAGCTATGGTTGATATATGGTTATTACTATGGTCAATTGATATATGGTTGCCTATAACTATAACTCTTATATATCTAGTTATTAACCATTGATATAGCCATCAACCATTGACTACATTTAGTTATTCATAACTATGGTTAATTGATACTAACCTATAACTACTAGTTATAACCTAAAACCTATATAACTAGTATATATTTAGTTATTAACCTATAACTATTAGTTTCAACCTATGGTTGATAACCTATAACCTCATGGTTAATTGATATATGGTTGCTTAAAAATAACTTATAACCATTAGTTGTCACCTATAAGCTATAACTCATCTGCCCAGGTTGATCCCCCCAGGTTAAGCCCACCCCTTTGCCCAACAGGGTGGTGCCTCCGCTGAGCGCCAGGACCAGGTCCTGGTGCCCGGACACCGCGGCGGACTGCAGCGGCGTCTCGCTGTAGCGGTCCGACAGCGTCAGGGAGGCCTCGGTGGCTGTGCCACGGGCTGCTGGGGCCCCAAGCGGCGGCTGGTGGTGGGTGGGTGATGTTGGTTGGTTGATGGTGAGTGATGCTGATGTTGGTTGATGTTGGTTGATGATTGATGTTGGTTGGTTGATGTTGCTTCAAATAACCATGTTGCTCAGTGCTGTTGGTTCAAATAAGCATGCCGATTGATCAATTATAATGGCTAATTATCATGAGGCTGAACAGTTCATGATGGTTGATCGACCAAGTGATCATAAAATGTTGATAATCACGATCATCTTTGATGGTTTTACGACGTTTGGCAAAATGATGATCATGGGACTGATCTTGATCATGATTAATGATGGAACCTTCAAACCTAATGATTGATGATCAACTATGATAACGTTGATTGTTACCAATTACATGATGCTTGACCCCATCGGCCATCAATGATCGTTCATGATTGAAGCTTCCAACCGTGCCACTCGAGGCTCAACTCTTCAACTCCCCCACTTCCTGAAAAAAGGTCCCACTGTAGTGTGAAATGCCGAGCTAACATTGAGTAATATAGGTTCTAGCTGCATTCACCAGCATGAACTGATAATAGCAAATTAATAGTAACGCTTAATTTAGGCGAAATTGGTAGTGCTCCTCTGGAAAATCCCCCTTTGGAAGTGTCCACAACGTCTCCTTGGAACAAATTGATGTCCTTCTGGAAAAAATGGCAGGGCGATGAATAGCATTGCTGGTACCAAGAACCATAGTTGCTGGTTACTAGCCACTATCCACCATTAATCACAAAATGCTTTAGCCATCAACCAAACACCCTAAGTCGCTATCAACAAATCGTCGTTGGTAGCCAAACGAAAAGTTATTCCTCATGGAGATTTTCCCAACAATCCAGTGATCATAGCGGAAGCCTCTGGGGTCACCCACCTTTGCCTCCACCAACAGCTTGCAAATGTTCAGGTGGCCTGTCATCAGCTCAGGAGTCGCAATGTTGTGATCATTTGCATGATGTGTTGAATTGATTCATTGATTAATCATCCTTAACCATCTTTGATCATCAATAAGCATCATACACCATCAACAGCACCATCCATAATCATCAATCACCAGTATTGAGCAACGGACCCTGACCATCATGGACCGTTGAAGTCGCCGCAGCTGCGGCCTCGATTGGCAGCGGAGTGCAAGGGGCTGCGCCCATGGCTGTTGGGCTGGTTGCAATCCGCCTCCGGGGCGAGAAGGCGAGGACAGATAGGCCAATGCATTCATTAGAAATGGATACATCGATTCATAGATCGGTAGATACGTTCAGTAGATGAGCCAAAAAGAAAAGACAACAAAAAGGTCATAATAGATCTATGAATATGACTAAATCGAAAAAGAACAAAAGGATACAAAAAAAAAAACGCAGAAAACAAAGATCAAAAGGACACAAAGTCGTTTCGAAGCTCGGTCACCTCGCCTGCCCCGCCACCAAGCGCTGCACCACTGCGTGGTGCCCCTCGTCACAGGCCAGGTGCAAGGCGCTGTGGCAGTGGCTGTCCGGGTGGTTGGGATCGGCTCGCGCCTGGAGGAAGGTGAGCTGCTTGAAACTGGAGAGAAGCTGGTTGAAAATGATTGGTTAATATTGACCCATAGCCATATTATTATGGTTCATTAACCATGATGATGCATCAATTCAACCATCATGGTTGATGATGGGTTGATGATGGGATGATGATGGGCTGCTTCATACTGGTTGAGGCTCGTTGGAGGAGCGGCTGGATGAAGAAGGTTGGTCAAGGTGGTTTAGGAAAGCTGGTTGGAGGAATTTGTTGAGGAAGATGGTTGAGGAAAGAGGTTGAGGAAAATGGTTGATGAAGGTTCATGATGGTTGACGATCGCTGATGATCGCTGATGATGGCTAGAAATGGTAGTTGCTTGCGGTGGTTGATGACAACCGTATTTACTGGTGGTTGAGGATGGTTGATGGTGGAGGCATGATGATGATGATGATGATGATGATGATGATGATGATGATAGACTACTCGGGGTGTAACCAGAAACTCTACTGGTACCTCCATGGGCAGGAGTATTGTTTACCCATTGGGCATGGTCATTCTCCAGCCAGCCATGTTTCATGGTCGTTGTGGATTCATCATCATCATGAACAGCCACCGCAACTCACATCGAACTAGGGAAACATGGCGATCAAGTAACCAATGTGACTAAGAATGGAAACAACCGGATTGGGTAAGTTGCTAGTTGACCAATGTCACAAGGATGTAACCAGTGAAGCATGGGAAAAAAACAAATGGTTGGATATCGCAGACTATGAAAACTTTGGTTGTGCAATGGGGGGTCCCTTCATAACAAGCCGACCGTAACTATCAACAGTGGAATCCTGTCGCGAAAGGGCGCTGATCATTTTCAAAGCGTTGCTGGGTCGCTAGGGTGGATCATCAAACAAGGTACTCACACAAAGCAAGCGACAGATGTGTGGCTGTCCAATGAGTTAAAATATAAACAGTTTACTACCTGTAGTAGGTCAGCATGAGTGGTAAATAGAAGTCAGGGAGAAAATATTTGTGTAACTGGTGTTGCCTGCTGTCACCATATTCGTGTGTTATGGTTGGCTCAGAAATCCGGATGATTTTTTGCGTCCATAAACTAACATAACCAAAAAATAATCAATAAATAACCAACAAAATCCACCATTACTACCAAATTGCTGGTTACCTGCTAGTAACAAGTAGTTGTTTGCCCATGGTGCTTCCAACCCACAGGGCTCCCAGAGCCAACAACGTGCCTTCAACAAGATCTCTACGACCTGTCGCGGTCTGACCCAGCGGTGGGTTGTTGTTGTTGTTGTTGTTGTTGTTTGTTTTTTTTGTTGTGGTTGTTGTTGTTGTTCAAGCAATTTGTGTCGGGTACACCAGCCACAATGATAGCTATGCAAACAACAACAACAACAACAACAACAACAACAACAACAACAACAACAACAACACCAACAACACCAGCAACAACAACAACAACAGCAGCAGCAGCAGCAGCAGAATCTTCACCGAACGAATGCGTATACAACTCCAATTGATTCCAAAGTTTCGAAGTACGAAGCCCTTCCAGCAAAGGTGACCATGCCCGCTGTTGAAATGAACTGATCGTGAGAATCTGCCGCAAGCCACTGCCCAGGTCTGACGTGTACAAAACATCTTCTTCCTATGATCGTACCAATTTCAGCCTCATCATCATGCACATGCATGCATGGTTGCTGGCTGTTCGATACTGGAATGTTTTCAAGCTTAGTTCACAACGACCTGATTGTCATTTATTGCGGGTCATCAATCACAACTCATTCAGCACCATTAACAAAAAGAACTCTAAACTTCACTGGTATCAATGATCACTTCAATGTATAACCACCACCACATCACCTACCATCACCTTACTCCACCATCACTCACCACATCACTCACCACATCACTAAGATTCCAACAGCTTCACTGGATCCGCGCCTCAGGGTGCCCTTGCCAGGCCGCCATGTGCACCGCGGTGCGCCCCGTGGCCCGGCCGTCGCTCACGAGGCGCAGGCAGCAGAGGCGGTGGCCGTTGCGCGCCGCGAGGTGCAGAGGAGTGCAGCCCTTGGCGTTGCAACGGAGATCTGATCCACCTGAGATGATGGAGGAGGTGGTGGGTTGAGGGTGGAAGATGGTGGGGGGTGGTGGTGGTGATGGGAGGTGGTGAGGGTGATGAGGGTGGTGAGAGTTGTCTCGAAACCATCTGAACCACTTCCCTTCCCAGTGCGGTTGCCGTGCACAGGCTCACACTGCAGTTTCACCATTCAAACAGAACACATTAACATCAATCAGCTGGGTGTCACCAAATGATCGCGGCTCGGCATAGCCATCATGGCCACAGAAAGCCATGCTGACACGGACACCAACTGCACTGAATCTCACTTGAGAACACTTGAGCCACCACATGGAAGTGACCACCGGCTGACGACAACATGCCCCCCAAAGTTTCCAGAAGTACTTTTAATGTGGAAATCGTTTGCGAGTCATTGCGATTATCAATTAATCGTGCCTAAGTCTAAGCATCAAGAACGAAACAACAGGACCAGCACGCAATAGGACAATGGCCCCAACCAACAGCAATGCATTGACGCAGCAAGGCCAGGTGTCCCAGTAGCATCACCAAAGGATGAGTAACGATGGGTCAATGGTGAGCCAACAATCGCGGGTTATAATGTTACTTCAGCCAACAATAGACAATTTTGGTTGTGACATAAACTCTGTATACTGGAAACTGACGTTCCTACAATTGGCTTAGGTCGTTCATGATTGGTGATGGTTGATGTAGCTGAAGGTTCATCGTTCATGGTAGCGAAGAAGGAAAAAGAGCAGAACCAGCAGAAGCCAATGAGTTGCTGATGGGGGAAGCATATGAAATGTTCATAGTCGTTGTTGGTGGGCTGTGGTATGACGGTGGTAAGTGAAATAACGTTTGACAATGGTGGGAAACAATGGTAAGCACCACGTTGAAGTATCGTATGAGATGTCCCCGGGCGATTTCCCTACTGGAATATGATCAGGTTTAGGCCGGTCATATTCGGGATAAGTTGGAAGAGACACACCTTTTTTGGAAACCATCCAACTGGCCCCCGGCTTCGCAAACAACTGTGATGCTATGGCTTTTGTGGCTATGAAACTACATCAGCCAGCCCCGAATTGGTGTGTCAAACCTCTCAAAATCTTAGACTATGTAACGGCTTCAGAATATTCGCACGCGAATATGGAATGATCAGGCTGAATAGCTGATCATGATCACCCAATGCTAACAATATGTCCAACCTGAGTGGATAGAGTAACCTTTGATGACAAGAAGACTCATGGTCGATTGTAGGTGACAATGCCATGAATGACTCAAATCAATGACCATCGATGATATGAGGGGATAAGAAACTTCAACAACCTTCAGTAACCATGATATTAGGGGCTAAGAAACCAACTTCAATAACGAACATTCAACTTCAATGGATATTGCTAATACAGGAGGACCATTGTCCTTAACCAAGAACCAGCAACAATTGAACACTAAAGCGACCCACTAAAAAACAACCTGGAGAATAACCTTTGATAATCAGCATACGGCCCAACCGACAAGATTCAGGAGAACCTTTACCAACCAGCGACCAAACCCAAGCATGGCCTTGCAGCAGTTCGTCGACAACCTCAAGGAGCGAAGCAGGCAAAGATTAGAAACTGGAGACGCGGGTGGTGGTGACGATGATGGTTGAAGTCGTGGGTCATCAAATGGTTAACGCAATTGTTGACATAATGGTTGACATGATGGTTGACATGAGTGTGAACCTGATGCTTGATGATACCATAGTATGTGAATTACTGGTTGATGATGCTTGGTACAGGATTTTGTGATGGAATGTTGTGCGCGAAGGACACGTGAAGGATTATGAGTCGCTATCCACTGTTGAGTCTCATCAACTAATTGATATCATACCACATGATGGCATTGCCATCATTCTGGGCAGTACCCCTGATGTAACCACACAGTTACATAGTACGATGTAGGTACAACATCCCATGGCCGTCTAAACCAACCATATCATCATATATCATCCAAGTTATCCAACAAAGTACATGGTGTCAACAATCCAAACTTCATCCACACCATCCCATCTAACCCATCCAACCCATCCAACCATCACCCGCCCACACCTCGGCATGCCCCGCTTCCGCCGCCACGTGCAGCGCCGTGTGCCCGTCGCGGTCCCGGCCGTGCACGTCGCTGCGCGCGGCCAGCAGCAGCCGCAGCAACAGCGCCGAGCCGCCCAGCGCCGCAGCATGCAACGCGCTACGCTGGTTGCGGTCCAAATCCTGAAACACCACGGAAGTGACTATGGCTGCGCTGCCTTGGTCAATATGGCTAACTATGAATGGTGAACATGGCAATTGATCCTATTGTGGTGGATTGTTTCACTTTGGGGTTCTTCCTGCTGGTCAACTATGGTTCACTATGGTTCACCACGGGTGACTACGAACATGGTGAGCCACTATGGTTCACTATTGATAGTGTAACACCCATGGGTTAACTATTGATTAACTATGGTTCACGATGGTTAAGTATGGTTAACTAATTATGGTTAAGTATGGTGAACTAAGGCGATTAACTACGATTACTTGTGATTAATTATGGTTCACCATGGTTCAGTAAGAAGAGTCACAAGTAACTGTTCAGGAAGAACAATCCATCAGCAAGTTTTTGATAGTGAACACCCACGGAGGGTGATGAGAACTGTTAATTGTGATAGAAAATTAGGATTAGAAAAGCGTGAACAATGGATCACGAATGATGGTCAATACTGGTCCATGAACGGTAAGTCGGTAGCTGGTTGATCCTGTTTTCAATATGTTACAATAAGCAGTCAGAATGACTTGCATCTTACCAGGGTGGTTAGCAATGGTTGGTAGTGACTCATGGTTGTAAAGTCGATCGGTGTGTTAATGGCTGGCCAGAAAAGCTATCAGTTCATAAACCTTAGTTCTTGGTTTAACGACTTCTATGGATATTTAACCAATAAAATCTATCACTAATCATGGTTGTAGAGTCTAACAATTCTTTATTCCGCTGGTTTAGCTGTCAATGCTTGATGATCGTGGGGCGTACAGTTGCTTGGGCTGGGGATCGTCATGAAACATATTGGCACTCTCCATGGGGCAACCGATTGCTTGATAGGACTATCAAACGATTGTTGATGAAAGCTCAAGCAAGCCATAAGTAATATCACCAGAAGTTCTCCTCAGGTACCTAGCAAGGTTTTCTTAAACTAATCGGGGTCACAATCTGTTTCCTGATTCGCATACACAAAGTGTGAGGAAAGATTCAACAAGACCAGGAAAAGACAATAGAAATGAACAACGTGAAGGGCTGGACAAGTGCAAGTATAATCTGATGAGTTAGGATAGTTGATGCCAGTTGCTCCGATTGCTTGTTCGGGGTCCACCATTGATATCCAGTATGATAGCCAACTCGTAAGGAGCATTTGGTCGTTGACCTGTTGCTGATGGCCCACCATGTCACTCAGATGTTGCCACCGTTGTGCCGCCGGCATGTCCTTCACGTTACACTCTGCTTCCAGAAGTTGCTCTAACACCTGAAGCAGCGGGGCAATTTTGGGGAGAGCAATCTCACAAGGGCAGAAGATCGAAATACAAAAGTTACTAAAGCTGCCCCAAGATCCACCATTGCCATCCCAACCCCCAACCCATGAAACCCCCACCCCTCCATAGCCCGTCCATGCTACCTCTTGGTGTCCCCGTTCCGCCGCCGCGTAGACCGCGGTGCGTCCGAAGAGGTCCGGCGTCCGCCCCTCCATGGGGTCTTTGGCGGCGCAGTGGCGCAGCAGGCGCCGCAGCACCTCCGAAACCCCGGCGTCGGCGGCGGCGCAGAGCACGTTGCGGCCGTTGTGGTCGCCCCTTGGGAGGCGCTGCCCATGTGGCAGGGCGCAGCATGGGCCCAGGCCATGGTGGCGGGTGGTGGGTGGGTGGTTAGTGGTTGGATTGATCAACAGGGTGGAGCTAGTTGTGGTGGGCGGACGTGGTATCGTTGGCCAACCTGCTGTACAAGGTCATGGCGAGGTGTGCCTGGTTTTGCCAAGCAAAATGAGCGGAATCCGTGGTGCTATATCCAGGGCAGTTAAAAGATCTGTGTCTCTGAGTGGAGTGAACCATCAAGCTTAAAAGGTTGTTGGTAGAGGGTGGATACCCTTCGGAAATGTTGGGCCAAGATCTCCCAGAGAGTACCCATAACAGGTGAAGATTGGCCACTAAAAGAGTAGCCGCCCCTTCGTCATCAATGCAGCTACTAATTGATCCGGGTCTGCATCATTGTGAAGAATTCTGCTGGTGGAATGGTTCAGAATTTCTGTCTGAGCTATGCATCCAAGATCAAAACATCAGAAAACACCGGCAACTTAAAGTGTGGCATGCCGATACATGTGCCAATAGCGGCGTGCGAAAGCTGCACCAGTACAGGCGCAAGATCTCCCAAAAAACACACATACGGATCTTTCTCAAAATAGGGGTACCCCCCAAATCATCCACCCTACCACCACCTTTATTATATGTTATCATCTACTGATATCTTGATTAGAGGATGAATTCACTCTTATTGAACAAATGGAGATTGAACACATTAATGCCGCTTCACTACACAGGCTTCATTGATGATTCGCCAGCCTAATAACTGCTATTGCTATGGTTGTACGTCATTCTTGTCTACCACCATAGCCACAACCACCCGCCCACAACCATAGCAACAGCAATTCTTAATAAACTAACCACTAATTGTATACCACTATAGTTATACAACCAATATAGCTCCTAATAGCAGTAGTGTACCACTGGTTGCTACTGCTACAGCCACAACCCACTCCATAGCCACAACCACACCACCGTTCCACGGCTGAGCTGCAGATTGAGATCGCCTTTGGCCTCGAGCAATGCGTCGATGGCCTCCAAGGACTTGCCATCCACCGCGCCGTGCAGCGGCGACACGCCGCCCTGACGCCGGGGTACCCGGCACGGTTGGAAGCACGGTTGGATGGCGGCCCTCAACGCCGCATGAAACGGGGAAGGGCAACTGATCCTACTGGGATGGGCACCCCAAGTTGGAAGTGGTGCCACCCATACTTCTGATATTCAACCATGGTTTCGTGGTCATGTGCAACCGTCCCAGCCACTTTAGCAGTCATAGCTGCGGTTGCGCCCCTGAGAAAGTGGCTCTGTGTCAATGAAACTGCCAAAATCACAAAATCACTAAGCACCCCAAGGCAGCTGGGACAGCCACGTTGATTCTCTTCAGGCTATTGTTTTGCCTCAAACGAGCTTGATGCGACCTCCCAACCAGCCACCCCATCGCCAACCCACCCGAGCCCACCCCGCGTGACTTTTGGACGTTGGCTCGCCTTATCCACCGCGTTCACGTCCATCTTAGCTTCGACCAACATCTGCACCGTTGCGAAGTGGCCCTTCCTCGACTGCTGGGCCCACTTCATCCGCGCCTAGAATCTCTAGGTCGACTATCCACTTGTGGAGTAGCATCAGAGACAAACCCAGAAAGCTTAGCTGCTAAATGCAAGCGAGAAAATCAGTTGGTGCAAGCAACAAGTAAGCACAGGTGATATCTACGCGCAATCCCGTAGTATCATTGCCCAAGGGTTGACCACCATCGCTTCCTGGAAAACTGCGCTGCTGTTGAGACACTTCGATGCCACGATCAAGGCGGTCTCCTCCTTGCGATTTCCTCAGCGAGGGAACTGCTGTAAAGCCACTGAACTGGGAGAATTGTAATCCCTGCTGTCATTGGTCACACGAAATTCCTGGACACACTCACGCACACAGATATAGATATAGAGAGAGAGAGAGGGAGATACAAACATTATACATATTTGTTGGTTCATTTATGTACATAAAGACCTTGAGTCCAAATCTTTGACCTGCCTACGATTTTCTTGGTGGGTCCTGAGAGGATAATCCTCCTAAGCCGGATGACAGGACTGGAAGTAAAGCATATGCCCATGTATGATTAGATTTGCCATCGGTATCCAATCAATTATCCAAGTGATTGACCAGTATTAAGCAGAACGAATTGAACGATCATTATATAACCAATGGCTATCCAATCGACTACCACCACTATTACACCCTGTATTAACCATCATCCACCGAAAGTAACCAATCAAATCATGAACCAATCATCATCCAATTGATTCACCATTCTGCGGTGTTGTTAACCTTTACAATTCAACATTTATTTGAAAAAACAGCACCCATTGATCAACCAATCACTATCCGATCAACTAACCATCATGCAAACTAACCATCTAAGTACACCATCCTAATCCATGATTAAGCCTCAAATCACCATCAATCAAGCCTCAAAACCATTACCAACCATCCAATTAGTTAATCATCCAATTAGTCAAATCAATAAGCATCAACTACCCATCCAAGTAGTTGACCATCTGACCATCAAATAACCATCTGGTTAACCATCCAACACCTACCATGGCGAGTGATCCACCATCTCCATGGCTGCCAGGGCGGCGCCAAGCAACGTCCCTGCAGCGATGCGCCAGCCCTCAACAGCTCCGCGACGATCTCGCTGCCGCCATCCACGGCGGCCGCCAACAGCAAGGGCGTGTTGCCGGAGGTGTCCTGCAACGGTGGGGCCTGGTGGGTCATGGTGGGTAACATGTGGGGAGTTCATGGCTGCTTGCGGTGGCTGATGATGATAAGGACGACGATGATGATGATGATGATGATGATGATGATGATGGTGATGATGATGATGATGATGATGATGGTGATGGTGGTGGTGGTGATGATGATGATGCTGGTTGGGGAATGGTGAGCGATGATGATTACATGTTCAGAAATGATTGTATCGCATTAACCATAACCAATATTCAGTGTAAGCGGGGAACTGCTACAGTATTCCTGATCAAGTTTCATATTGCAATATACTCGGTAATAGCTAAGTGGTCATGATGGTTATGCCATGCCATGCTTGATGGTTTGTAATAAATGAGGACAAAGAAACGCAGGGAATAGCAAGGCTATTTGCCGGCTTATGGTGGTTTGAGAGCTGTGTTTGTGCGGATGGTGGTCAAATCACGGTGATTGTGCGCAATACGGTGGCTAGAGGGCAGTTGATTGCTGGTGAAGAATGAACGTCAATGACGGCTGCTAGTGACTGATAACGGCCGACAATCGCTGATACGGGTGTGATTCTCGGTTATTCAGCGGCAATGCCCCACAATCGAAGAAGAAAATTTGAAGCCACCAAGCATTGTTATTGCTGCAATTTGCTGAATTTCCCACAAACCACTGCTCGATGGTGGCTGCTGGTGGGCGGATGATGGTTGGTAATGGTTGAGAAGAATGAATTAGGGGTTCCACTACGGGTTTCATAAGAATTGATAGCGACGTTTGAGTCTTCATAGTCGACAATTCCACACAACAGATTTGGGGTTTGCAGATACCCTGATCCCGGCGGCAGTTTCTTTGGAGTGTGGGACGCTATGTGGGTGTGTGTTTCTCGGTCTTTGGTTATTTTTTAATGATTTGTAGTTATTTCTTGAGATTTTTACTTGCTTGATAATTTACTTAGTAGGTGTTCCTTGCCTTAGTTGGGATCATTACACCCTGCTTGCTGTGATGTTGTATCTTTTTATCTTGTAGATCTACTTGAATCCTTGTTCCATTAATGTTCGCTTGCTCTATCTATATGCTACATAAATCATACCAAAAGATATTATCCTTTAAGTGAATAATCAAAACGAAAAAATATTATCCTGCAATCTTAGCAACGCATGGAAACACACACCCGCATAGCGTCCCTTTCTGTTTCTTTGGGTCGATGCTAACGGTCTGTCAAACAGTGGCCCTATCAACCAGCGCTAACCAGCATGAACCGGTTCTTGAACATTTGCAAAATCTCAAACAAAATTATTTTGAACAAAGCATCACCTTATCTCAATGATTTCCCAGCACCTTGAATACACCCCACTCTCAGACATTTCATCACTGACAGGCTGCATTCGCAGGACACATCGGCACACATAGTCACACCACATGTCGCGCCCAGCATTCCTCAACGGTCAGGGTGCCGCAAGCCAACAACTGGCATGGCTCATGTGAGTTCACAGGCTTGACACAACTCAAATTCTGGGTTGAAACTGGATTCAAAAGAAGTTCTCATAAGCGCAGCTGTCCCCTAGTGTATTGGCACCGGTGCTGAAGGCTGTCCCGTGCGTACGGCTTTTCTCGCCGCGGCGCAACCTGGCTTGCGATTCTTTCTGCATTTGGTAGAAGGCCGCGACTAAAACAACCACGCCAGCAAATATTGTCGCCAGGAATTGAGCACTCAAGTGGGGAAGTACGTGCTTGGACCCTGGCACGGCCAAGGTACACGTTCCCGCAGGCTTCGTACTCCATTTCACATCCTTGAAGGTCCACCACTGGTGGTGTGGGCAACTTGGACATGTATGGCACTGTATCTGGCCCCCAATGCGTGTCAAAGGACAAAGAGGGAGCAATGCTTCAATGCCCGGGGGCCACATTTTTCGTGCAACAAGTGAGGGTCAGCACATCATATCGCTGGTAAAGCAAAGCACTTCATTCTTTTCAACAAAAACAAAATAGATGCAGCAACTTGGCCCAAGAAAAGCTTCGGGCGCCTCGCGCTTGTCTGGAGGGAACGCGTACTGGTCCCGCGGAGGCGGGGTGCGCTCTCCGTCCTCATCGCTAGAAGGCTCCATGCCTAGGGCCCCCTTGGCGGCTGTGGTCGCAGCACATTTCGCGAAAGATATTCTTGAGAGAGAGCGGGCCGGACGGTAAGTGGGAAGGGCACATGGCCCACCCCTGTGACCTGGATGGACCGTGACAGGGTGTGGAGACAAATGTCTGAAAACGGGCTTGGCAGGCATCCCGATGGAAACATCACTATGGCAAATTCTTCGTCTAGCTGTGGCATCACGATAAAAATCTGGACTTCAATAAAGGAACTGGCACCCAAGTGGTTGAGTGATATGTAGGCTGGATCTAGGGGAATGGACCACATCAAACATAACAAAAGAACACACGATGTGTGGTAGATCGATTGAAGAAACACTCGGAATGAAATTCGTAAATATGCACAAAAAGTTGACATGGAACAATATGGAGAAATAGACACGTAACAAAAACCAACCAACAAAGCCCTGTGAGGAGCCTGGCGCTAATAAATCCACGTTGCTCTGCGCTCTCTATGGCTCCATCGATCTCCTTGCCCCGTTGCCTCCATAACAGGGAAGGCTGTTCCAGTGGTGGTCGCTACATTGCTCGCGCTGCGCGCTTGAGAAAAAATACCCCGCAGGCCTGGAATCCTCGGGCGCACGACTTTCCGAGTGTCCAGCCGAGTTGCGGCAGCGGGCCCCGCAAACTCCTACAAAATCAGCGCTGCGAACCCTGGTGCACGACGAATCGGTGGTGGAAACTAGGAGTGCGAGGCCAGTGTGTCTACATGCCCGCAGGCAACGCCAACCGACACAAGCCTCAACGGAGATCGACGGGGCCAAAGAGTCTTGTGAGGAGCTTCGTCCTCACCGACGCCAGCCATCTGGATCTTCTCCAGGAATACTAGAAACTCCTTTGGCGCGCTTAAACCGTTCCATTGCACCGATCACCCCGTTCGTCACAACCATTCCTGGAGCCATGCATCCCTGAGATAAGCTACTCCCCCGCCAAATTCCCTAGCTGGCATAGCATCAACCTCTAATGCTAGCTTCGCAGTTTAATAATAAGGATCAAAGCAACTTACCCCTCCAAGATTCCAAACTGTCTCTATCCATTCACTTTTTGACCTCGGTTCATCAAAGCACGGACAGAAAGAAAAATTACACCGGCATAGACCCCAGATAGAACATGTATGGACAACAAGGTTGGGGTAGGGAATCAAGTAGGTTCTAATGTTTGATCAAAAATTGTTGTCAATGATTTCGATGAAAATGTCAAATGCCATGCTCTCAAGTCTGAAGGCATCTTCTGAATCTTGACCTGAAATTTTCCGATTTCCATTTCTTTTTGGAATAGAACTCTTCTTTCTCCCTGGAATGGAACTCTTCTTTCTCCTTGCAATAGAACTCTTCTTTCTCCGTGGAATGGAATTCTTCTTTGACCTTGGAATAAAACTCTTGCTTCTCTTGGAATAGAACTCTTCTTTCTCTTTGGAATAGAATTCTTCTTTCTCCTTGCAATAGAACTCTTCTTTGTCCTTGGAATAGAATTCGTCTTTGACCTTGGAATGGACCTCTTCTTTCTCTTGGAATAGAACTCTTCCTTCTCTTTGGAATAGAACTCGTCTTTCTCCTTGCAATAGAACTCTTCCTGCTCTTGGAATAGAACTCTTCTTTCTCCTTGCAATAGAACTCTTCTTTCTCCTTGGAATAGAATTCTTCTTTGACCTTGGAATGGAACTCTTCTTTCTCTTGGAATAGAACTTTTCTTTCTCCTTGGAATGGAACTCTTCCTGCTCTTGGCATAGATCTCTTCTTTCTCCTTGGAATACAATTCTTCTTTGACCTTGGAAAAGAACTCGTCCTTCTCTTTGGAATCGAACTCTTCTTTTTCCTTGCAATAGAACTCTTCTTTCTCCTTGGAATAGAATTCTTCTTTGACCTTGGAATGGAAGTCTTCCTTCTCTTGGAACAGAACTCTTCTTTTTCCTGGGAATGGAACTGTTCTGTCTCATTGGAATAGAACTCTTCTTTGACCTTGGAATGGAACTCTTCCTTCTCTTGGAAAAGCACCTGCCGTCAGCACCTGCCAACAGCGCCTGCCGACAGCACCCGCCCACAGCACCTGCCCCCAGCCCCTGCCGAGAGCACCTGCCAACAGCGCCTGCCGACAGCACCCGCCCACAGCACCTGCCCCCAGCCCCTGCCGAGAGCACCTGCCAACAGCGCCTGCCGACAGCACCCGCCCACAGCACCTGCCCCCAGCCCCTGCCGAGAGCACCTGCCAACAGCGCCTGCCGACAGCACCCGCCCACAGCACCTGCCCCCAGCCCCTGCCGAGAGCACCTGCCAACAGCGCCTGCCGACAGCACCCGCCCACAGCACCTGCCCCCAGCCCCTGCCGAGAGCACCTGCCAACAGCGCCTGCCGACAGCACCCGCCCACAGCACCTGCCCCCAGCCCCTGCCGAGAGCACCTGCCAACAGCGCCTGCCGACAGCACCCGCCCACAGCACCTGCCCCCAGCCCCTGCCGAGAGCACCTGCCAACAGCGCCTGCCGACAGCACCCGCCCACAGCACCTGCCCCCAGCCCCTGCCGAGAGCACCTGCCAACAGCGCCTGCCGACAGCACCCGCCCACAGCACCTGCCCCCAGCCCCTGCCGAGAGCACCTGCCAACAGCGCCTGCCGACAGCACCCGCCCACAGCACCTGCCCCCAGCCCCTGCCGAGAGCACCTGCCAACAGCGCCTGCCGACAGCACCCGCCCACAGCACCTGCCCCCAGCCCCTGCCGAGAGCACCTGCCAACAGCGCCTGCCGACAGCACCCGCCCACAGCACCTGCCCCCAGCCCCTGCCGAGAGCACCTGCCAACAGCGCCTGCCGACAGCACCCGCCCACAGCACCTGCCCCCAGCCCCTGCCGAGAGCACCTGCCAACAGCGCCTGCCGACAGCACCCGCCCACAGCACCTGCCCCCAGCCCCTGCCGAGAGCACCTGCCAACAGCGCCTGCCGACAGCACCCGCCCACAGCACCTGCCCCCAGCCCCTGCCGAGAGCACCTGCCAACAGCGCCTGCCGACAGCACCCGCCCACAGCACCTGCCCCCAGCCCCTGCCGAGAGCACCTGCCAACAGCGCCTGCCGACAGCACCCGCCCACAGCACCTGCCCCCAGCCCCTGCCGAGAGCACCTGCCAACAGCGCCTGCCGACAGCACCCGCCCACAGCACCTGCCCCCAGCCCCTGCCGAGAGCACCTGCCAACAGCGCCTGCCGACAGCACCCGCCCACAGCACCTGCCCCCAGCCCCTGCCGAGAGCACCTGCCAACAGCGCCTGCCGACAGCACCCGCCCACAGCACCTGCCCCCAGCCCCTGCCGAGAGCACCTGCCAACAGCGCCTGCCGACAGCACCCGCCCACAGCACCTGCCCCCAGCCCCTGCCGAGAGCACCTGCCAACAGCGCCTGCCGACAGCACCCGCCCACAGCACCTGCCCCCAGCCCCTGCCGAGAGCACCTGCCAACAGCGCCTGCCGACAGCACCCGCCCACAGCACCTGCCCCCAGCCCCTGCCGAGAGCACCTGCCAACAGCGCCTGCCGACAGCACCCGCCCACAGCACCTGCCCCCAGCCCCTGCCGAGAGCACCTGCCAACAGCGCCTGCCGACAGCACCCGCCCACAGCACCTGCCCCCAGCCCCTGCCGAGAGCACCTGCCAACAGCGCCTGCCGACAGCACCCGCCCACAGCACCTGCCCCCAGCCCCTGCCACCAGCACCTGCCGACAGCACCCGCCCACAGCACCTGCCAGCACCTGCCGACAGCACCCTCCACCAAAAAGTTCGCCGACAAGCACCCTTTCTTTTGGAAGTAGGAACCCCTATAGCTTCCAGCTATCTGGGGAAATAGGCCATGATTCGCAGCCAAATTTCCTTCGAAGTTTGCTCTCCTCGGCCCCGTTGATCCCCTAGCCCAGCGCCCTAGAACCCGTCCAGAGCAGGAGCTTGTAAGCAGGTTGCTGGCCACAAACTCCGGCGCAGCATCCCACAGCCACTCAGGCGCGCGAGGACCGAGTGAACAGCAGACGAGCATCCAAGAGTGAACAGCAGACGAGCATCCAAGAAGGATTTACCGCCCCGTGCTTGCAAGCCGAGCCAAAAACCAGACAACAAATAGGCAGGCAACAGCACGAAACAAGAAGCGGACATTGCACGGACGTGCGCGCAAAAGCCCATAGACGCCCACTTCATCGGGGACCAACAGGCCCCAAGAGAGGCTCTAAAGTTCCCCGCGCCGGGCGGAAACCGAGACCCTGCTCAGCCCGCTTACCCCGTGCCCCTGGCAATCTGCATACACGCCACCGAGCATAGCTCACTTGAGACCCGATACCCCCCCGCCAAGTTCCACGGGTCTCACGCCCTAGGACTCCTGTTCCAATCCACGCTCTCACCCCTGCAATTTTCAGCCACAAACTTCTCTTCCCAGGTTTCCCCCGAACGGTTTCTCAACTACAATTTCTCTGAGCCAGGGGCTCTGCGTCTCCAAATTTCTATGTTTTGGAGTTGTTCCGTGGCCGTGCCTCAGTGGAGGTTTGGCTCGCGGACCCTCCCAAAACAATGCCGTGCCAGGAGGGCTGACCTGGACAGGTACCCGAACCAACCTTCCTATATATTAACGAAACTGATAGCTTCAAAGGCCTTTCCAACATGTTTTGTTTGATTCAAAAAATTGATTGAAAAACGCGTAAGCAAACGCAAAAACAAACTTCTAGCCATTGTGGAGGCCAGGTTGCTTGATCCTGGGCCCCGGGGACGGTCGACAGAGGTAAAGGGGAGCACCCCAACGGTGGATTGACAGATGCCACCCGAGAAAAAACAAAACAAATGCAACATTGAAATTTAAAAACAATTAAGATAAAACAGAAAAATCAAGGCCTAACAATAAAAACAAAAATAATCTCATAGTTTTCATATAACAGGAAATAAAAACAATAATAAAAAATGTTTAAAATGAAAACAGAAAAACAATATTACTAGTAACAATAATAACAATAATATCAACCATCATATTAATAACAAAAAATGATTTAAAGATAGAAATAATAACAATAATGATAGCCATCATAAAAACAATAATAGTAACAATAATGATAATAATAATGATAATCATCATCATCATCATCATCATCATCATCACCATCATCACCATCATCATCATCACCATCATCATCATCATCACCATCATCATCATTAAATATTAATTCCAGCCTTCCCTAGAATACAGCCATTTCTCCCTGGAACACAGCCATTTCTCAATACGATACAGCCATTTCCCTTTAGAATACAGCTGTCCTTCCTTAGATTATAGCATTTGTCCAGTGAATGCCTTAGAATGCAATCATTGTCCCCAGAATAGCCCCCAGCCCACCCTAGATCACAATGATTTTTCCATTGGAATACACCAATTTCTCCCCGGAATGCAGCTATTTCTCTTTAGAATGAAACCATTTCACCCTAGAATACCACCCACGTTCCTGGCCACCTCTCAGGTGCCCCCTACAGCACCTCTCAGGTGCTACAGCTACCCCCCAGCCCCACCCCTCCACCCTCCACAGCTCCTGGTGATCGACCTCCGCCCGCGCCCGCAGCAGCTTCCGCACGCAGCTGGCGGCGCCCGCGTGCGCCGCGTGCGCGGCCGCGTGCAGCGGCGCTTGGCAGCGCCGATCTTCCGCCAGCACCGAGGCCCTCGAAGCCAGGAGGAAGTCCAGGGCCTCGGCACCACAGGCGCTTGGGAATGGGGAGTTAGCCAATGATTGGTACTGGTTAGAAAGGTGAGTAGTGGCCATGGTTGGGAGTTGATCATGGTTGGTCATGAAGAATGGTTAGGAATTAGCTAGCTAATGGTTGCTAATGGTTGTCGCTAATGGTTGTTGATAATGGTTGTGGCTAATGGTTGTAGCTAATGGTTGGTCATAGTTGATAATGCTTAGAATGGGGAGTTACTCTCAAGAGTTTAGTATATCATGGAAGTAAACCAATGAATCATGTAGTAGTTAACCATAAACTGAGTTCAATAGTAGTGACCAACGGTTGAAAATGGTTGGGAATGGTTAGGAATGAGAGAATGACCAATAGTGTGAGCAAATGGCTGGTTCAGAGTGGGTAGTGAGTAGTGGGAAAACAGCTCTCACTAAGCTCATGAGGTGCCTGACCACATGGATGTGCATCCACTGGAACTGGTAACATGAAGCCATGGTCAACGTTTGGGGTTGATTCAGCCATGGTGAATGTAAGGTTGTCAGTTATCATTACCAGGTGGCTGAATCAGTATGCCAGTGTTGTGCTTACCAGGTGGCTGATTCCCAACTTGTAAGGTTATCAGTTATCTGCCGTAGTTGTAACCCTCCTTCAGCGTGCTTGCCAAGCTGCTCCCATTCACCATGACACATCCATGCCACACATGGGGTGAATAATATCCATGTCGCATATCACCTCAATGACCAACACCATCAACAAACCATGAATGATTGTCATTCAACATTAATCACTTCTGATTAACTATTGATTAACCACTAAGCAGTAGTGAAACCATTGATCACAATCAACCACACTCAGTAACCATCATTTAACCATTAACCATTGATCACTATTCATCATTTAACCACTAACCATTGATCACCAGTATTAACCAACCATTAACCAACCATTAACCAACCATTAACCAACCAGGAACCATTGGTCACTATTAACCATGCTTATTTGCCACACAAATCTCACCCATTCACTCACTGCCCAGGTCACGCCTCCTCAGCCCCGGTCGCCGCGGCAAAATGCAAGGGCGTGCGCGACTGCACGTCCTGCCAGGTGTGGTACCTGGGTCATGAAGGTTGTAGTGATTTCATGATCACATCCAGCTATGGTTAACTATGATTGATCATGGGCAATAATAGGGGATAATAAACAACAATAATAGGGGTTAACATGAGTTGGGTCCCTATTTTTGCTGGTTGTATCTTTTGTATCCCTATGATCATCGATGCTACCGACCAACCACTATTGTTAGCCATGAGTGGAACATGAATGAACCACCTCCAAGTCACGAGCCGGTCCTTCAAGCAACACAACCATTTGGTTGTGGGTCAGTTCACCCTGTACGCCTGGTTCCCCCATCATTAACCAGGCTGTTTTCCCACTAGTTAGTATCCCCCAGTATTGCTGGTTAACTGCTTTAGTGGTTTATCCATTATTGTTGTTTATTACCCCCAATTATTCCCCCTGATCAACCATACTTAAGCATAGCTGGTTGCTTAATGTTGACCCAACTCGCAATTTCCTCCCGCAACCACCATGACCACCCACCACCGCTCTCCTCCGCATTGACTTCACAACGACATGCCAGCAGCAGCTGCATACAGGCTGTGCCCTGCCAGGAGCCGTGGAGTGGTTGTATAGATCATGGTACTACTTGGTCATGATTACCAGCAGTAGCAGCCATTGTTGATGATTGAGTACTGACAACGGCCATCAATGGTCCAAAAAAAAAGATCGTGAAATAGTGTTGGTGCTAAAATGCTGTGAAATAATGGACATTTGCTGTCATCGTCATGTCCACTAATGGTTCAACAGAGATGTTCGAAAGTAGCAAAAACCATACATTCTGGCTAAAAACAATGTTGGAGAATGATTGCGGATGAATCAGGCGATGGTCAATGATAGTTCAACAAGGGTACGAATCGATAATGGTTGAGGGAGCCTTCATTGATTCAATGCATGAGACAACAGAATGGCTAATACTTCCCTGCCTGTCAAGTGAGAGTCTCCAGATCTCATGTCATGTTTTTCCGTCCATCCCATTCTCCTCCTTTCCTCCTCGTCCTCATCATCAGCCTCAGCATTTTCGTTGTCATCATCGTTGTCATCTTCATGCTCATCGTGATCATCATCATCATCATCATCATCATCATCATCATCATCATCATCATCATCCCTGTCAGCGGCGGCGTCTTCATCATCAATAGCATCCTCTGCACCATCATTGTCATCTTGACGAAAAATGTACTTCGCAACCCCGGATACTGCAAGACTAACAGCAAGCTCCGGATGGGACGCATATCAGAACACGTGTCAGTTTTCACGTCAAAATATCTGTAGCAAAATATGCCCATGTACATCTGGTCTTCATGTCCGGGTGAAGGTCGGGATGTAAATGTGAACCTTGAGTTGTCGTCTATGTCAGCATGTATGTCAATCGATGTGTCAAAACATACATCAGGTCACTTGACATATCAAAAAATGCATGTTGGGAGCAGAATAAATCTTTGACTGTTTGTCAATTGTTTTGTTGGTAAAAGTCAGTATATTTCAATTTCAAAGTGAGAAAGGCATATATAACATTCTCAATTTGCCGGAACGGAGGAGACCCCCTGGCAGGATCTTGATCATCTGGGGTCGGATAATCCCCGACAAAGGCGCGACCGTCAAGTGAAAAGATATTGTTGATCACGAATGTGTTGCCAGTTGCTCGCGGCCAATCATTGCTAAAGATCATGAACCATTGTCAGTCTTTAGAAATCAAGTGCCTTGTGCATGTGCATTCATAATGAATATCACAAGTACTACTGGGATGGTTTTTCAATCCCAACCGAAACGTTGCTGCGCCCCCGCAACGTCGCCACTTGCAGCCCCCCAGGCGCCTTTGGATGTGCGGCAGCGTGCAGGGCTGTGATGTGGCCCTTTTCTGGGAGTCCCACCTGGTGCAGAGCTGCTGGATGCTGGTCGTTGCCGTTGGTGCTGGCCACTGGTTCACCAAGCGACCAGCTATTGTTGTTGAAAAATCACTCACTGGTTTCTGTTTAGCTGGCCAACTACAATACATATATGTACAATACTTATATGATGGAAAACTTTGTTCATGCCGGAAAAGTTTGCATCGGCTTGATCAAGAAATGTCGAGTACGGTGTTTCCGCTTTCTGAAAGACAATCTTATTTGCAGGAATATGAAATCGCAACAATTTTGTATTCAGCAAAACCTTTCTCGAACCAACTCGCGCTCATCAAAGGTCAACGGCCAAAACAAAAAGATCCGCTGGAAGGCTCAAAGTCGCCTATTCTATATGGCGATATGTGGCCACTTTCGGCAGTTTCATGTCTTCAACCGGTCATGCTTTGTTTGGCATCGAACCTCGAACTGATATACTATCAGTTTTCCTGTACGATATCTGTTCGCTGACTGGCTTCATGTCAGCAGCAGCAACGCTAAAGGGTGAATTTCTTCAGCTGGCTTTTATTTCATTCTTGGGGTAAAATGTTTCTATTGTTCTCAGAGTATGCCCAAAGAGAAAAGATATATTGGCACAAGGAGCGTCACAATAATTTAGAGCTCTTTGGTAGTGAGGGGCCTTTGCTGCGAAACATTCGGGGGAGGGCCTTACAGCTAGGGAATCGAGGCGCAAGCTATATATACGTTAGCGAATCTTTTTGCACCGCGCTGTGGAACCAAGCTCCCGGAACCTGTGCCTCAATCATCCTTGACCTGGGAACTACCGGAACTGCTCCTGCACTTCTGGAACCTTCGGGTATCAACTACACCGGCGCCTCCCAAACCTTCCCGAATTTTGTGGAACTTTCCAGAACTACAGCTGTTCGGGAATTGCAAAGCAAAGCAACTACACGCAATCTACGACTAGCAATGCTCGACCATGGGTCATAAATGTTGATCCTGATGGAGACTATGAATCATCAACCCACCGACTTACATCAAGTATGAATGATCAACCCACCAACTTACGTCAAGTTACCACTAATTTCCCAACCAACCAAGTAGCTTAGCCCAACCTCACCTGAGCTCTGGCCAGCAGCAACTGCTCCAAACAATGGCCATGGCCACCACGCGCAGCTGCGCACAGGGGGGAATGATGCCCGCGCATTGCTGGGGGTGATCCGTCCTGGTGACCGAAGCAATGGGGGGCATGTGGTCATGCTGATGGTCACCGTGTTTTTCCATGGTTCATCACTAGGAATTGTAGAAATTACAAGTGGATGATCAAACGAAGATGATTAAGATGATTAATCATGTCTACTTAATGGATGAAAATTCAGCTGATGATCATCTTGTTTTTCGATGGTTGGTTGCAATTCGTTCTCCGTGCGATCGATTGTCATATGGCTAATCTATGGTAAAAAGATGTTTTGTTCGACATAAAGTAAATGATGTATAAAAGTGTGGTAACAGCGATGGTGTTGGACGCTCAATTACCGATGTGATCATACGCCAATATGTTTCATGATAAAAAGCAACGAGTACTTTAGCAACATTGGAATCATCAACCATCAAATGCTAAATCTGGTACCAGGTATGGTGATTGATGGCAACAATTATGATCGATACATAGTCGGCAAGTCCTCATCAACATCCTATGATGAAACAATGATCAACCAACTATCACCTGCTATGAGCCTTCAATATCTGGGGTTATCCACCACTCTTAGGACCTCCATTCATAAGTACCCAGGGTTGACCATCAACAGTCATTGACCATTCCAGCTCATCATTAGCCATTGTTAGGTGGACACAATCATCAATCAACCATCACCTGGCCACCATAAACACCCTTGTTCACCACTATGATTAACCATCATGAACCAAAATAATCACCTATGAACCATCACTTTGACCACCTTAAACCCTTGTTGACCCTTGGACTAAGGTGGATATCTTCGTGTCACCAAAAAACCCTGCAGTGGATCCGCTGCGGCGGCGCGTAACCGCCGTGCCTCCAATGGTCCACGCTCGCCGTTGGCCGCAGCGCGGGCCTCCAGAAGAAGTTTCAGCATGTCCTTCCGGGCGAGCGGAGGTGGCGAGGAGAACAGAAAACACCAGGGTTGGTTGGTTGGGTAAGGTTGCCTCAGGTTGGTCAAGGTTGGTTGAGGTTGGTTAAAGTTGGTTATTGGTTAAAGTTGGTTATTGGTTAAGGTTGATTGCTTGGCAGCTGGTTGAATAATAAGCCTTAATGAACTACTGCTGAGGCTGGATACGCGACAAAGATGTTGGGATGTCAAATTCATCCTGTCCCATTGCAGTTGATATTCTGTGTGATTCCTTGTTTCAAAAGGAACATAAACTGCAACACAAGCATCAACCAACTAGATTCAACCAAGCAGGTTCACCTAACCATCCAACCAACCAGGTGTTTCTTAGAAGGGATTATCATCCAACAACTCACCATCCAACCATCCAACAACTCACCAACCAACCAGGTTCACCACTCTTCCAATGGTTCCGCGAGCCACTCCTCGAGGCCCCGATTGGCAGCGGAGCAAAGGGCGCTGGCACCGGTGCTGTCTGCAGCATCCGGGATCTGGCCCTGACACAAGATCTCCTGGGCAGCTCAGCACAGTTTGTGGAGAGAGAATTGTGAGTTCAGATCGGTTCATATGGGGGTTTCGGGTGAGCCAATGGGTGTCCTTTAATAGGGAACCTCCCAAGTTATGGTTGGTTTATTGCTATTAATGATTAATATTGGATGATAACTGGGGGTCCCCTATGACTTGAGAAATATCCATATAAATGATGGTCTATGGGGGATCACAATGTCATACGGGTGTTATACAGGTGTTTCTTAATGATAGTTTCTCAAAATAGGGGACCCCCCAAATCATCACTTTCTGCTATAAACCAACCGTTTTTGGGGTACCCCTATCGTGAGAAACAGCCATGTAGGTGCATACATTGTGGTTTACTACTAGAAATGGTTGGTTTACTACTATAAATAATTGATAAACTAGATGATTTGGGGGGTTCCCGATTTGGGATGGTCGATGATTGTCTAGTGATAGTTCATTGATGGTTAATTGATCATGTATACAAGCTACATCATTATGGTAATGATGGTTTATGATAAATTGCTGTTCAATCATGGCAGTGGACAATGGTAACAAATAGTCGTGAATGACTTCATGATAGTTAATAGTCAAGAGTGATTGATGACGGTCACTAGTGGCTGGTATTCGTGAATGGTGGTTAAGCATGGTTAAACCTGGTTAATGCTTACTACTGATGAACAGTGATGGTGAATACAGTGAACATACTGAAAATAGTGATTCATGATCTAATGATGGTTAAAAGTGGTTCATAGTGATTCATTGTTCTTTAGAATGCTTCATTTTCCTGCCTCTCTGTGGTTCCTGCCATCCATGCTCAATAAAAGTTGGTACTGAGTTTTGACAATCAATCACCTGGTTGTGGATGGAGAAGCATGGCTCATGTTCACAAAGGTAAATGATAGGGAATGATGGTTCGCCATGGTTCACCATGACATAACCATGACAAGGCATGGTTGTTATGGTGAATTGCTGGTTAGTGATTCACCAATAACAAGAATCATTGTTATCAATACTAGTAGAAATGATCAATGACGATTAATCTTTCATGGTTAATCAGAATGGCTAATCGTCGTGGTTAGCGGAAGAACAACCGCCACCAATCGGAATGGTAATGGTCAACAAGGGCAATCAATAGTTGATTCATGATGATTCGACAATGGATGTACTTTATCAATGACAGTCGTACAATAAATGACGTCCGTGGTTACATGCTCAGTTACTGGGGGTTGATATCAGTGAGTGGTTGATATCAGTCGATTGTGGACTTAATCGTTCACGGCCAACAGCAATTGGGACATGCTAGTGATGAATGGAAGTTGGCTAATCAGCTGATTGATGACTGTAAATGAGGGATAATCACCAACACGAAAATGCAAACAATCCATGGGATGAGTGCCGTGGTTGTCCTTTTCCGGAGCATGATATCAGCCATTATCACATATGATTTCCCACTATGGCGAGAAGTATCAACCAATTGACCGATCCAAATACCAATAAGCAACTTGCATATAGACTGAAGCAACTTGTGCTAGTACCTTGGTCTAGTCTCTTCAACCAATATGATCGCTTCTCAAAATTGGGTACCCCCAAATCATCCATTACTCATGATCCAAGCTACCTTAAACAAACCAGCTTGCTTTAGTATCTTCAACCAGTATCTATCTTACTAGAGCACCTTGGTGTAGGATCATATTACCACTAATAGTATCTTTAATATGGTTATGATTCCAATAACCATCTCAAAACACCATATTGGATCATGTTGTTGCTTATCATCCCCCAATTATCCCTCTATTACCATCCGAGCCATCTTAACGAATTACTAACCAACATCTGGCTATGACAGCCATGTGGCAATGATCCAAGCCATCAAAAAACACCACCCAGCACCGGTGGTTCACTGCATCCGACTCCTCCACTTCCAGCAGATCATTCGACTTCACGGCTTCGACCAATGGCGTGGCCTGCAAGGCAAGGGTGGCTAGGAGTGGTTACCAGTGGTTAATGGTGGTTAATAGTGGTGGCTAACAATGGTTAGTAGTGTCTGATGATGGTTAATAGTGGTTGATAGAGGCTATATGGTGGTTAATAGTGGTTGACAGAGGTTGTATGGTTAATAGAGGTTAACAGTGGCTATATGATGGCCAATAGAGCTTAACAGAGCTAATGGTGGTTAATAGTGGTTAATAGTTGGTGGAAAATCGTCAGGGCATTTGTCTAGAAATGGTTGGGACTCTCTACTACTAGGTTGAACCAAGAGAGGTTAATGATGTCTAATGATGATTTACTATGGTGAATGATCTTATTTTGATACATGCTTCAATGCTTAACAATGACCCATAGGGAATCCGAGAGCCCCATGTCTTTGTCATCCGAGGTACGTGCGAGTTCACCATCTCATCGAACTTCACGCAGATGGCCGTGAGTTCCAAGGGACATCCCAAGGCTTTCCACATGGCATCGTCCTTCACCCAGGTCTCTCCTGCACAGAGCCTGGCAGTTTGTGCTGCGCTGGGGACACCATGGGCTTCGTCCACCACTGTAGCCATTGGTTGCAGCTGGTTGGACCATGGTGCCTTAGTGGTCATCCAACTGGGGACCACTTTGAGGTTGGAACCATGAGACTTCAGTGCTACGGAGTACCACTAAGGCCAACACTGCTTCGCCACCAGCTCCTGGTTGCCCGAATACGATGCTTCACAAAGCCACACGCCACCATTCTTTGCGATCACAACCCCTCAACCTCAATCATCGTTTTTTCGTCAGGCCTTGCAACCCCTCAACCCTTAGCCCAAGCACCAGCCACCCCGGCATCCCCCCATGCGCCCCAGCACCTCACTCTGAAGCGCGGCTTCTCCAAATATTTCGCCACCGCGCTGCGCAGCTGCGCTATGCTGTCAGCTTCCACCGGAAGCTCTGCGCAGACTGCGCCCGAGAGCAGACGCGCCGTCAGCATGGCAGGCTGCAGTGGGCTGGGGATGGAGCAGTTTCAGGGGTGGAAGCGATGGTTAATGATGGTTAGTGATGGTTAATGATGTTTAATGATGGCTGAGAATGGCTGAGAATGGCTGATCATGATGACTCAAGAGTTGTTGAGAGTGATTTGTGATGGTCGATAGTTGTGATGGGATTGTGTGGTTGTTGGTTGATCGTGGTCAATAGTGGCTTGAAGGTGGTTCAGAATGGTTCATAGGTTTTTGAAGTGCTCAGAATTGTCTGAGCTGCGTATTTCTTGACTGGTAGATGTAATGATATCAGGATCAATGGAATGGTTCTGACTTGCGAGTAGTTCTTTATTGAAAATAAGGATTGACGGCCAATGTTTATGATATTCACATGTGTATGCATGATTATACAAATACATAGACGTTTACTTCACATCAGCGGTTGCTTGCATGTCAGGTGGGCTGCTGCCTTCTACATCTTCAAGGGCTCTGTGCAAGCAATTAACAAAACACAACTGTTGGAGATCCTTGTCATCTCAACAAAAACGACCCAATCCATCCACTTATCCATGTCTATCTTTCTTATGCATCTTTCCATCAATCCACTCTTTCCATCCCTCCACTTATCCACCTGCTCCAGTCCTATCTACCTCAACCTTTCTCGCTGCCCTGCCCACCTGACCTGAGCTGTTCCCCACCCCCGCAGGTCCCGCTGAGTCTCAAGGCTTTCGTGAGCGACCTGTTGCTTCCAGTTGTAAAGCCCAAAGATGGCGGCCTCACCAAGGGGCTCAGCTCAAGCTGGTGGTCAGCTTGGCACCAGATTTCATTGGCACCGGCTATGGGTCAGTATTTACTAACCAATCCATGGGGGTAATAAGCAACAATTTCATAGGGAAAACAATGGTTAATGGTGGGGGAACCAGGAGGACTATGGGTTTTGACTCATAGCCTTCTGGCAAATGGACTAAGCAATGAACCAGATTGGGCAGATTCACTGCCAGTAACAACCACCTAGGCCCGCCAAACTGCTGTGCTCAGAGGTTCTTGTTGTTGGCTGTTGGCTGTTGGCTGTTGGCTGATGATGAAGCCGTATGACAACTACGATCAACCAATGCTGACCAACACTAACCATCGAAAACCAGCCATAGTGGTAAATCACCAGCTATTTACAGTAAAATGGGTGGCGGTTTACCATCCAGAACTTGAATTCACCATCACTACAACTATGAGCGTTCTGAACAATGAACATTGCATAAACCATGACCCGTATGAACAGCCATCATCATTATAAATGTTTTATTGGTTATTTCCCCTAGTAATTCTTGCCATCAAAAAATGTGTGTAACCATCACTTTTCCTAGGTGATGATCACTGCAATCAACATGAAAAACCATTACTCACCAACATGAACACAAACCATCTCAGTCGTTGATGAGTCAAACTAAGTCGACCATCACCAATCAACTACTACCATTTCAGGACATCAACCAGCACGCATGGGAGATCCACTTGTTTACAAACCACACCACCATATGGTAGTAGTTGAACCATTACTGTTGGTGATTATCCCCTCTAAATCTCTATTATTTGTTATCATTGACCATTGTAGTCCCCTATAAAAGCACCATATCCAACACCCAACCCATCCCAGTCCATTCCATTGGATCCAGCACCGGCGCCCCTGCCATGCGCACGTGCGCACTGCGTACCTCGTAGTCCCTTTGGCTTCCGAAGGCCTTCATCTGATCTTGCGACACTCGATGAACCTGTCCTGCAGGCTGGGATTGCCAATGGCTATGATAGATACAACGGGTTTGAAAGTGGTAACCGGTAATGATGACGGTGGATCGTGATGGTTGGTGATGATGGTTGATAGTGGTTGAAAATGGTTGATCACTAATGGTAAAAGATGGTTGACAATGGTGATAAGGGTTGTAGATATGATAGTTTCTTGTTGCTACATTTGTTCACTACGAGTCTTGCTCTATACGAAAAAATACAGTCATACAGCAAATGGGTTACGATGATAGTTGGTTTCCACATTAAATCAAAACTATTCCCCATGGTACCCAGAGAAATGATGAGCAATGGTTCAGAGAACCCGATATATGCAACCGTTGGCAACCACCAATGATATGTGGTGAAATGATGAGCAGCAACCACATATATCATTGGTGATGTTGGTTGAGAGAACCTCATATATACAACCACAATCACCAATGATACTACTTGGATGTGCAGCTTGGGCTGTTTGCTGGGAGATCACCTTGATCATAAACCCGGGTGAAGGTCACCAGTTACTCTCTGGGGATGTACATCCATGCAATGGGATAAGTCATATCAATCACTGCAATAAGTAAACAACAGCACAACAGTTTCACGTTACTAGCAATAGTTGGTAAGCAGCTGGAATTGATTAAAATAAACCAGCTACTATCAATCATTAATGTAAACCATACATAGTTGATGCCAATGACTTGTAAACCAATCATTCATATAGTAGGCAGTTTAACTACCAATATAGCTGCTGAGAACTACTACTAGCCAAAGGTTTGTCAATAGTTCATGGCAACTATAGTAATTCATATAGTTCTTGAATAGTGTCGATAACCTTGCATTCATGAGTCAGCTATCAAAAAGAAATTTAAAAGTCATCAAAAAATAATTTAATTTTCCATCAAAAAATAATTTAAATTATCAAAAATTAATTTATCCTTCATATCATGGCCTGCGCACACCAAATAAAAGGTCGCAGCCGGATGAAATATACGTCTGTCGTCATCAAAAAAAAATTACCTCCAAATTATTTCTTAATGAATTAAATTATTTTTTGATGGCGTGGTGGTCAAATCGTGGTCATAAATAGAATAATAAGAAACCCAAGACAAAGGATTTGAAATATTGATTTCGTGTGGCAGGCGCAGTGCTGGAGGGGGGGGAT
>VSDK01002558.1:3280-34534 GCA_009767595.1 Symbiodinium kawagutii | reverse complement strand
CCCCAAACATCACCATTAGTTCGCGGGGGCCGCCTCGAGAGGACGAAATCTGCTGGCTCGTCTGGCCCAGTGCTGCCTGGAGCCGCTTCCCCAACCCCACGAATCTGTTAGAAGTGGTGAGTAAATGCCTGGTGAACAAGGGATAATGATCAATGAGGGTTCGTGGCAGGTGGTTAATGACGGTTACTGGTCGAAAATGGTGGTCAATGGGTGGTCGATTGATGGTCAATTGATCTTAGTACTAGGAGTTGGCTCACGGCTTGTGATGACGAGCAATGGCATGGTTAGTGGCAACAACCAGTTCATGGGTTAGTAGTGGCCAATAGGGCTTAAAAGCGCATAAAGGAAAGCCTACGGGAGTCATCTGGGAGTCATCCCAAGGGGATTGCGTAGAGCCTACCGACACTGAAGGGATCCTCGATGATCACTGGAATCTCTGTTCACAAAGCTGTTCGATGCGAATCTGATCAAAGCTGCGCAGCAAACACAACCTGCATCAAAGCCCTGGTCAACACGTGAGCCATCGGTGAATTTCCATCCCTCTCACATGCAAGCCAGGTGTAGTATGAACCCTTTCCAATAGGAGCTGGTCAATCCTGTGCGCCAGCAATCCGGCTGTGTTTACACCTGCATCTGTGGAGATCTACGTACTTGCACATTGATTCCATACATCCATGGCACCTTGGGAGTTGGAATGTGCACAAATATGTACATAGGCACATACAGCTACACATACGAGATGTATTTGTGATTCTTTGTGCACAAAATCGTAGAAATTCATGCAAGTTGATCAAGAAGGTCAACGAGTCGATCCACACAATGAAGATGCAAAGGAACAGTAGCGGATAGATGTACATGGCATTTTCATGTGGGTGTTTCTCGAAATAAGGGGACCCCCCAAATCATCCAGTTGATTCACCACTTATAGAACTAAACCATCCAATTTGGGGGTTTGCAAGTCCTGGCTTTCTCAAAAGCACCACTTCTACGCATACCCTGCTTCCATCACCATGGATACTCTGCACCTCCAACTCCTCGTAGGCGTTGCGCTGCACGGTCTGCGTGTTCTGCAACCTGAAAAACGGCAAGGACCCCATGGACCCCGAGCAATGGAATCGCGGCACATGCAAGTTGATCATCAACTTCAATAGCAGGGTAGTAAGTAGTAAAGAATTGAAAATTGTCGTTAAACTAGCTCATTAGTTATGTACACAGAGAGTAATCTACATAGTTTACCGATAGTTTGATAAACAAATCATTGCAGTTAGAGTATAAGTTATAGTTAAACAGGTTCGCCACCTCTGTATGAAGCATAGCCAGTTGCAATTGGACCATAGTTCGGCCAAGGGCTCTGAAACCTATCATTGAACCGGCAGAGCCAACGTCATGGTGCTTGAATAATGATGGTTGATGATGCTGAAAAACCTAAGGCTTACTGAACCGCGCCGTTAATTATCATTCAGGTATCAAGTATCGTTAAAGTCTGGTTGACGAATCTGGGTATCGATAGTCATACCGCCTCCACATCATCAAATAAGCCAGGAACCTATTGCTTAGTGATTAGATTGGAACCTAAACCTACACCAATTGCTTCGTGATTAACAGCCATTCTCCCAATGGATTCCCCTAAAACCAAGGGAACATCCCAGCCACGAAAGCCTCATCTCCAAGGGATCGGTGGTCACCGGTGGCCTATGGATCTGCTCAGCTCGGCGCCTCTGGATGAGTTCCATCTCCTCCTTCTCCATCTTCGCCACCAAGGCATCAGTGCCTGGGCCAGCGGCCACCATTGTAGGGAACTTGATCCGCGGGTACAAGTTCCATCCATAAATAAATGACAGTTGTAGTGCCAAACATCCATAAATGGTCCATAAATAATATGAATGAATAAATACATAACTAATAGATAATAACCATAAATAACTACTAGTTGTAGTGGGCATGTGCCATTGAGGTTTCTCTATCCTCAGTTTGGGGAACCCCCAGTTAGTAAAATCCATTCCGAATGCGACGGGTGATGAGACTGGAAGTGCTTCATGATGTTTCATAGAACCCCAGTTATCATCCAGTTCATTGACCATGCATACGAATAAACCAACCATAACTTGGGGGTATCCCATTTTGAGAACCCCCCAGTGGTTGTTGGCTAAACGTTGAAGACATCAAATGTGTAGAAGTGTAGTTGTTATAGCAATGTTGGAGACTCCGCAGTTTGTTGATGTGGTTTTTGTGACTATGGTGGTGATCATTTATTTGGTTGGAAAATAGCGGTGAAAATGATAGCTGGATGATGATTGTTGAGAATGGTGCAGATTGGTTGCTTGGGGACAGTGCATGCTGCAGGCTCATGGATAAACAATGGTTTCATGTTTGATCAGTGAGAAGTAGTGGTTAGTACACAATAGGTGAAGGTATTTGATGTTTGTTAGTTTTGACTGCCTTTTCCTAAAACGGTGGCTGCACTAGGGGTCTATAGCCATCGACAACCAACCAACAATTGGAATACACCCAACTGGTAATGTTTGGCTGTACGAACGGCAGAACATCGAAACATGAACAAAGCAAGATCGGGTGTTCCGGTGTTCCATGGAATTGCGAACCTGCTTAACTTGCTGGGTCTCTCATGATTCGTTGTTGTTGCGAATTATTGATGGATGATGATGTTTGGGGATTGGGAATGACAAAATTTGATTATCTTTACATGGGTAAGATTACGCTACAATACCTGGTTCTTGGTTGGTTTCCTTACGAGGCATCACACGAATACCATGGATAAACCGACCACTGTCAATAAACCGTCTGGTTTGAAATGATTTTTTGAAGGATCAATTTTGTTTCCTGTAACAGCACATGCACCAAAATGGGCACGTATTCCGTAGCCCATGAATTACATAATGCCAATGTAATACGCGGTGTCAAAAGATTCTCATGTGTGATTTGCATTATGTGAAAATTGTTTTTTGCGTTTTTTCGCGGGGAACCACGGTTCATCCGCTGGTCATCCACCTGTGGACCCAACTGCCCAGGCTGATCCCTAGGGTCTCCAAACGTGCTCGCAGCATCTCTTCTTGCGCCGCACGAGCCTGAACGTGCTCGGCCCATCCATGGAATGACGGTATCAAGAGCTGGCGTCAAGCGGTGCCCGGGAAATGCTGAATTGACATTTTGTACACATATACATTTGTACAAATACATATGTGCAAAAATATCGCTTTTGCAAATACCACTCAGTAGGACAACAAACCGAATTGCCATCAACATGCGTGCACCAATGCAAAACCTGCTTGTCAAATGGTTGATGACTCACCAGATCATGCAAATGGGGATGCCGCCCCGGAAAATGCTAATCATTGGCAACTGGCCATGGGGGTGCCGCTTACCAAAGATCGGTTGGTGACAAAAACCCGATCAAGACATGCTGTCAATACTATCAATCAAAGAAAAGGACAAGCACAATATCAATAACCGTCAATCACCCCTCCCTGCAATGAAGCGCATGCTGATTTAGTGGCTGCAGATGGTTTCATGGGCCACCGCTCCTCCAGTTGGCCAAGAGTACCCCCAAGCACAACGACCTCTATGCACTCAACACATGAAGTCTTGCCATGTAGCTATGGCTTGATCCACACCCAACCCCAATGAAGCCCAAGCCAGTCACCGCTCCTCCCGTTGGCCAAGCGTACCCCCAAGCACCACGACCTCTATGCACTCAACACATGAAGTCTTGCCATGTAGCTATGGCTTGATCCACACCCAACCCCAATGAAGCCCAAGCCAGTCGCAACCAGCTCTTTCCTAGGCCGGCACTCGGGCCCTTGTTTCTCACGCAGCAACGCGCGAATCGACAAAGCCAACGAAGCAGTTTGCAAAGCCAATTGCATGCGTTCAACTCTCTGACGGAGTTGACTTTTCACCATGGGCTGGCCCACCAAAAAGCGGCGAATAAAGACCCTGACAAGCATTGATCAAGTTCCTCAGGCGATTGCTCAAGGGTTTCTTCAAAAGCGTCGCCGCACAAGTCGAAGATGGGCGAAAGCCAGCCTTTTTCTCTTTGGTTGAACTTCGTTGTACCAATTCTCTTCAGACTTTGGTAACATAGTGCTGTAACAATCCACCATCTTTGATAAGTAAACGAACGCCAAATGGAATAGGATTCCCCTTGTCAAGTCAGAATGAACTGCAAGGCTGCCTGAGGTATTTCAATCGCTCGTAGTGAATAGAGACCCCTTCCTGTCGTACGATTCTACTCCCCTACCCTGCTGGCCCCCATACAAAGGCTAAAACGAACGTTGGCACTTCGATTGACGACGTGGCTTCAACCCTAGCATGGCAAACGTCCAACGCTCAGATTGTGCAGCTATCATTGCTGGGTGTCCTATCACTGGTGGATTCCCTCTTAAGCTCGACCCGTTAGTAGCCTGGTGTGGTTTCTCAAATAGATGTACCAGCCGTAATCATCCAGTTTATTACCCATTCACAGAAATACACCAATCACAACTTGGGAGTTCCCCCAGTTGAACAAACCACAAAAATGGATCATCGGATTTTTTTAAGCCATCGAAAAATGGGTGTCCATCGCCACCTTCATCGCTATGTTGAAACCACCAGGCAGCTGCGGAACCGACCCCCCCACTCATTGTGTGCACTGCCTTGGCTGATGTGTTGCAAGTAGTCCCAGCCACAAACCAGGTAGGTTATCAGTAGATTACTGTACGACAAAAATATCTCAGCAAACTACACTGGAAACAAGACAAAACTGTGCAGCTATTATTGGCTGATATTTTGGAATGATTTGGGAATATAACGATGGTCTTTCACCATCCAAATTAGAGATCGTCAATAGCTTGGACCTATTCAGTTGCACCTGCAGGTTCTTAGTGGTTGAAAATATCACATGCTGATTTGTGTTTATCAGGTATGTATATATGAACCGCTATATCCTACACAAACGCAGCTTTACCAACAGAAATCATGTTTCTTGGTGTGGCTTTGGGGTCACCACTGTTGATTGTCTTCACTTATCATCCGTTGGTGAACCTTGTGGAAACTTCGTTGGACCCGGGGATCGTTGCAAGAGCATGTAACTGTTGGAAGAAACTGTTGGATCAACTGTTCCTTGATGAGGCTCCATGTGCAACAGTGAGATGTATCTTCGGATTCTTGTGAGAAATGTTCGGAATCATTGACATCCAAAAGGCTTCCAACAAGCAAACTGTTGGACATAACTGTTGGAAACCTTATTGCTGATAAGAATTTAAGTGTGGGGATATAAGCAGCAATATCACCAGGCCTTTAATCATCATTGATCTCGACTGTCAGTGATCCTGTGTGCTCTTCCAGATGCCAGACACCACAACCAGAGTGAACACTTCCTTAAGGGTCTGGGTTTCCGGTCATACAATTGAACCGCAACGATATCCAACTGTTCTTGTTGCTTGTTATTCCATACTATGAAGCAGCTGATATTGGAAGCCATATGCAATCTCATTCAATGAGAATATTGACGCATTGTGTGTGTGTGTGTCTGTGTCAGCAACGATGGAAATGTGTGTAGGTGTATATAAATATATACATATATAGAATATATGGAGATACAAAATACACATGTGATGTATGCAATGCAATGGTTAAGTAGCACTAACCAATGATTCACCAATGGTTAGCTATCAATAACCAAATTTGTTGACCGTCAACCAACGTTACCAATCACGCCGAACCATTGTACTATCCAAGCTATTGATAGTTACTTGTGAATCATTACCAATTGCCACCAGCCATCATTAGATAGGGCGATTAACCAATGGTAAAAAGTGACAAATATAAACCTCCATAATACCAATACTATTATAAACCATGATAAACCATCATCTATCATAAACCATTCTCAACCACTATTAACCACTATTCACCATTATAAACCATTATCATCCATCAAAAACCAGTATATATAAACCACTATTAACCATTATCATAAACCACTATTAACCATCATAAAAACCATTACTAACCACTATTATTTAGCATTTTGATATAACCATTATAACCCATCATAAACCATCAGAAACATCCACCACTAACCATCATAAACCATCATGAACCACCACTAACCATCATAAACCAGTACAAGCAAGCAACCAACATCAACCACCAGTTCCTGCTTCCCCTCTGATTCCTTCGCGTAGTGCCACGCGCCTCGTAATCCTCTCGGTACTTCTCCAGCTGCGCCATGCGCTCCTCCTCCATCCGACGTTTGGCCTGGCCCAGTGCCGTGGCAGGGCCCTGGGGGACCCGTCGCGGAACCGGAACCGGAACCGGAACCCGAAGCGGAACCTGGTGATTTATGATGGTTTATTTCGGTTTATTGCGGTTTATTATGGTTCATTATGGTTTATTATGGTTTGTAATCCAGATCATTAGCAGGTTTATTATGCACAAATCATTGGCAGATTCAGGTAATTTGTGCAAAAGACACCAGTTTGCAAAGTATTGCTGGGAAAAATGCGACTCACCGAGGAGGTCAGTAGACCCGAATGATATCACTTTCACACGCGTTTGCTCTTCGCCAAGGAACTTTCCCAGCATTTCTCCCAACATCCCAGGTGTGCCAGAGCTCAAGAGATCAACAAGGTAGTTTGCAAGGATCGTTAAGCAGCATGTATGGTCAAACCAGCTTAGCAATAGTTTGTTAACAAACAATGGTTCACAACTAGAGGTCAACTACTGTTGACAACAGTCAGCAATAATAAACCGTAGTTCACCAGATATACTGTATATACTAGTTCACCCTTTGTTGACTCAACCAGGGTGCACCATACCATAGCAGTCGCCACCGGCGCCTCATCCTTCCTCTGCTTCAGATAGGATGACCTCATTCGACCGGTGGAACTTGATCCATCGCTGGCGAAACCACCACGGTTTATGTACCAGGAAAATAGCTGGTGATCGTGACTTACCATAAGTATCTACTATCACAAGTAGCTACTTTGTTAGCTACTATGATAGCTTTGCTATTTACGATGATAAGCAATTTACCAAATCAATTGCAGCTGATTGATCTACAGGTCTAAGGCCTCCAGAAATGATAGATAGACCTGTGCTGAAGGGCAACATGTTACCGCCACCAACTTGTTGATGCTGTTGATTGACCCGCCACGAAATGGACAAGCTTGTGCAATCAATGTCTTGTAATGGTTGGTGGGTTCAACCCCTGTGAAAAATATTGAGGCAACCAACCAACCATTAGGTTATAATAGGGAAAGCAAAAGATGCTTGAATTTGAAAGCACCAACCACACATGGTGGTAAAGCAAGGTTTATAAACTTACCTGTTGGTTGCCACCAGATTGGCTGGCAAATGTTATTGTACATATAACAGATCTATCAACTCTAGTACGCTGGTCATCACATGGTGGTAAAGCAAGGTTTATAAACTTACCTGTTGGTTGCCACCAGATTGGCTGGCAAATGTTATTGTACATATAACAGATCTATCAACTCTAGTACGCTGGTCCCCCCAGCCACATGTGCTTATCATATGGGCTTGTCCATTCATAGGTACCCACAATCCACCAGTTTCCACATAGGGGATACACCATGGGTTCATTCAAATAGTTGTTACACCAACCCTCTCCTTCGTGCTTGTTATCCTCACCACACTATGAAACATGATTACGATGACTAATTGTTGATATTAGTATAATCATGTTACAACACCGATTACAAACTATTAGCATATAATGTTATGATCTTAAGCATCATGCATGGTTGATACAATCCACATTATACTTGCTTCTCAACCATCCTTGACAATGGTTAAGCATTATTGATCACTACTAAGCACCATAAACCAGCCTAGATAAGACTGACCACCCCTCGCGGCACAAGCATAACCAGCCTATTAGACATCATTAACCCTCACCACTAATGCTATCATTGCGAAGATTTTTTTACCATCAATGCCGCTGTCAAGCAACAGATCTTCCACAGGCCCCCGAGCCGTTCCAAATTCGCTTGCCTCTCGGCCTAAGCTCGCGGATGGCTATGGCGATCGTTCCATCTGGGAATCGTTGACCAAAGCTTAGGAAACAGCCCCAGGCTATGGCAATTCTGAGCAAAGTAACCCCCATCAAATCTGGGACATCATTGAACACAGCCAGCTGGCCCTTGGCAAATCCTTGAGAGGTTACCAGTCTGACAAGTCAACCAGCCACGACTTCATCCCCTGCATGATGTTTCCATCAACGACTTGGACGGAACTGAATTGCACCAGATTAAACAAACATCGTGTGGCTTAAGCCATGAAACTCATATGAAACCCATATGAAGTTCCAGTTAGATGAGTCACAGAGATGATTCACATGGAACCCATTTTTAGATGCCATGGAGTTCCATCTTTGGTTTACCAACTGTGTCACCTCACGGATCGCAATGGGTACTGCCGTTGGGCACGGTCGCCCCCCAGGGGCACAGCCAGTCTTTTGACGCTGCGTGATGCGACTCGTACGCCGTGACACGACAGGCTACGCAAGGACTGTGGGAAGGTCATGGGCTCCAGGTACCTGAGGAAGGCAAGAGGCCACCGACTTCCAAAAAAATATTATATATATATATGTCTATGTTTATGTCTATGTCTATGTCTCTACCTATCTAGCTATGGACCTTGAGGATCATGTATGTTTGTAGACATACCTTGTGATCCTGTGCTCTAGTGCTCGATCAGCACCAGCTATGATCAGCGCAGCGATGGGATATACCAGCATATACCAGCATATATACAGCTATATCAGCCGAGCACCGATCAACAACCAGTTTCCCTTGACCATCATTAGTGTAGGCTACTGTCATGGTCGCTTACTATTGTTGGCCACGGCTCCTAGTTAATACTGCTCAAAGCCAGGATGCTCATAGCCAAAGCTTAAGGATTGCAGACCTTCCGGCAGAGTCACAGCCTCCAAGCTTTGCTGAAAGCAACCACCGAAACTTAAGCTTTCCAAGGTAGCTGGCCACATCACACCCTCCAGGCTTCGGTTGAATTCACAGCCCAAAGACAAGCTTTGAAGCTTCCTGGGCACCATCACAAAGCTCTGGTTGAAATCGTTACCGAAAGTCAGGTGTTTCAAATTGCTGGGCCAGGTGATTGCGTCTAAGGTCTGATTGAAGGAATAACCAAAAGTCAAAGTTTCCAAAGTGTCGGGCAAGTTCACTCCTTCCAAACTCTGATTAAATGCCTCTCCAAAGGTCAAAGTCTCCAACTCCGGCAGACTCGTTCGCTCCAAGGTCCGGTTGAAGCGTTCACCAAAGGTGAGATGCCGAAGGCTTTCCGGCAAGTCCACGCTCTCCAGACTCTGGTTGAAACAAAATCCGAAGGTCAAACTTTCAAGCTCGGGCAGTCTTACGTCCACCAGGCTTTGGTCAAAACCAAAACCAAAGGTTAAGCTTCGCAGATTTCTCGGCCATGAAGCACTCGCCAAGTTTTGATCGAAGGTAGTGCCAAAAGTCAAACTTTGCAGCCCTTCTGGCAGACTTAAAAATTCCAAGCTTTCATCGAACTCACCACCGAAGGTGAAGGACACAAGACTGTCTGGCAAAATCACGTTTTGGTTGAAACTTGCTCCAAAGCTCAATGACTGTAGATTTCTTGGCAGATTCACACCCTGCAAGTTCTGGTTGAATCGTCCCCCGAAGGTCAAGTCTTCCAAGGTTTCTGGAAATGCTACAGCCTTCAAGCTCTGGTTGAAGCGCCCACCAAAGGTCAAAGATCTCAAATTCAGAGGCCATGTCAACTTGTCGATGCTCTGGTCGAAACGTTGACCAAAGGTCAAGGTCTGAAGATTCTGTGGTAAAGTCACTCGATCCAAGCACTGGTTGAACTGATGACCAAAAATCAAGCTCTGAAGATTGTTGGGCAGCGTGACCTGCTCAAGGCTCTGGTCGAAAGCAAAACCGAAAGTCAGATGTTTGAGGTTCATGGGTAACTTCACCCCATCCAGTGGCTGATTGAAGCCCGAACCCAAGATCAAGCTCTGAAGGCCCTCAGGCAGCAGCACATGCTCCAGGCTATGATTGAACTTGCTGATGGGACCCAGGGCCAAGCTGCGAAGCTTCTTGGGCATCTTCAAGTTCTCAAGGCTTTGATTGAATTCATAGCCAAAGGTCAAACTTTCCAGACTCTCAGGCAGGGTCACAGCATCCAAGCTCTGATTGAACTCATGGCAAAATGTGATACTTTCCAATCCTTCGCAAAGGTGATGTAAATATTCACCAGCTTTGGCGCCGGCCACTTCTGTCACACCTTCCAATGCCGTCGAAGTCAATGTGCCATCGACAGGGCCGATCACCAAACGCCAGGCTGCATATAGATCAATTGGAACGTAAGCGCAAGACAAGGTGGAACCGTTCTGGAGGCCTGATCGTGTCAGGGTTGTTGCACCACCCTTGTCTTCCTGCAACTGGTTGGTAGGGCTGGTTGCCCCCTCCGAAACATATGTGAAGGTCAAACAGAAGCCATCATGCCGAGGGATGGCTGAACCAAAAGTTGAAACCACCACCAAGCAGTCAAGAATTGAAGAGTTAACTGAGCTAACCGTCAATCAACCAGAAGAAGGAACTGTGACCAGAACCTCCTAAACAACTTCAAATAGCCAGAATTCCAGCTGAGAATCTTCGATTCCAACCATCCAAACACATCCACCTATCCAACCCATCCACCCCTCCACCCATCCACCCATCCAACCAGTCAACCATCCAACTAACCAATCGACTAAGCATCCCACCTTGCATCTGCAAGCTTTGATCCAGCACCAGTCGGGTAGCACCGTGATACAGCAGTAGCTGACAGCTGATGCTTGGCAGCGGCAGCATCTCCTTAACCTGCAGTCAGGATGGCTCTTTGAGATGCTGATCCCTGGGACCTGGGTTACTCGGTGATACATCAATTGATCACACGCCATTGACGGACCTACTCCCTGCGGCCGCTCTTGCAATGATCGGAATGGCGTTATTTGCTTGATAACAGCTTACTAAAAAAGTAAACCAACACAGCATATCAGTTGGTCACGCAGTACCTTGTACCTATATCCGTTGGCAGATCACCTCATCCTGTGGCCCGCCTTCCGGTGCAGTTCGTAGCCCGTGATGGTCTCCGACACCGCCACGCGTAGCCCAGCATCGCCGCTCAAGCGCGTCAGCTCCAGATGGATCTCGTCTCCGTAGCCAGACATCTGTGGTCCACGGATCCGTTGCTGAGCTACCAGCCATGGCACATTCGCTGAGCTACGGATGCCCCACCACTTGGTGAAGCAAAATGTGGCGCCAGGGAACCTTATCTTAGGGCAGCAAGGTGACTTGAAACACAGGTCCAAATGGTTAGAATGGTTACTGATGGTTATGAATAGTAATGATTGATGGTGCTGAATGATGGTTCAAAGCCAACCCTACTTGATGTCAATGTCTAAGAATGCCAGTGATTGCAGGTGCTCCTTCACAATCTTGAGTGAAGACATTCACTTACAGCTAGGCCTTTTGACATACAACTACTTACAAATCTACTTGCGAAAAAGAACATCATGATTGTTGATCAATTATAGATTCAAGCAACCAATCAATCAAACAACTGTCATGAATCAGCATGTTCAACGAGCACTATGCGAGTCAGTGCCCATCAGCAACCTACCACCCATCAAGCATTCTCTAGATATTTTACGAATTTCCACACCCATGCACTTGTGGTGACAGCGACGTTTGAGCCAACGAGAGCTGAAGAAGGTCCGCGGTCAGGGTGTTGAACTGCTTCGGAATCCACGGTGGCAAAAATAGGGAGTGTCATTGTAGCTATGGCGTAACACTCGCGGTTGGAAATCTTCACAATTAGCTTTCATTTTGGTTGGGATGATTCCTTGTTCCATTGCTATCTCGCTTGAGTAAGGACTTGCAGTTTTGCAGTGATAGACGTCGTAACCAACGCATATTCAGAGGTCGCTCCACTGAGAGTCCACACAGCTTCCCGCTCCTGAGTGCTGAGAGTGGTACTCTCCAGTTGGATAAGTTGAGTGAAGATTCACCATTTAGCTACAGGTATATCCACCATAACTGGTAGTTGCCTAGTTCTAAAGCTTTGCAGTCCCTGGGGGGCCACCGTCTGCGTTTTTACTTCTGATTATGGTAGTAACTCCATGTGTGTATGGTGTAGCATGGCGATTGCCAAAACATTTACATACTCTGGTCATACAATTATTGAGCAGCACTAAATATTTCTTATTGCTACAAAAATAGAGTGACAAATCAAATAGTTGTAAAATCTTTGTATCAACAAGAAACGTCCATAATTGTGAATGAACCTTATTTGTCACTTTACTCAAGAATACCAGAGGGAACCTGCTGCGTTGGTACAACTCAGAAGTTGAACTAATATCTAAAGGTTACCATTCAGGGGTCAACTATGGTATCAATCGATGACATCTCTACGTAGGGTAACAGAAAGGGTTTAACTCTATGAATGTTAAATCGGGTGCTTCCATAAAGGACTATGGATTCGACTATGGATCTCTTTCCCGATGATCAACGGTAATAGGGCTTGACCCTCAATAGCGTTGATGGCATCCTATCCCAATGATTCAAAGGGATTTGCGAGTCATTGAATGGGTATTGACGATCACTGGACTTTGAATCCCTTCGGTTCTTGGGGATTTGGAACCACATGCACTGATCCACAATCCCCTGTAAACGGATAGGTTGGATCTTGTACAAAGGATCTGCTCTGAACCATTCTAAAGACTGCTTATTGACCCAACTCAAATTACACCGAATATGTGCAACATGTGCGCATTGTTGGGGGGAGCAAGGCGAGCCTTCCTCAGAATTAGGGGAGCGGAAGTCCCGAAACAACACCAAACAAATAACAAGTATGAGGCACTGAAACCGATGGCGAGAATGATCGGTGTCAATCTTCTTTGTGAGGGACAAGCCACACCAAGGGATCCTGAATTCGGCAAAGGAACAAACAGCCTCAACAACAAGATGCCGATCAGTCTGTGCGTATACACGTACATAATAGTGGGATTAGCAGAATGATTATTAGTGTATTTCCTGATCCAAAAACGACGGGACAAGATTTGCAAACTTACCACTGCTATGTTTGTGGTGGAGAATCAGAATATGCAAGTCATAATCCAGTCATCCCATGGCCACACCAACGGCAAAGGAAAAGACACAGTGCTTGTGTCTGTGTGTGTGTGTGTGTCTGCGTGTGGGCGGGGAATGTTGACATATTACCCCTGGTTAAAGATATTAACTCTGGGCATAGCCAGTACTGACGATTGCTGACCATTATCAACCATTACTAATCATCACCGCCCATGATAAAGCACTTTCGAAGGTTCTCATCTCATTGAGAAGCCCCAGCTCTCTTGCGCCCATCATACAAGTGGTTCCAGGAGCAATCAGTAGGTTATACTTAAACCGTCATTAGGGTTGCACAATCTTGCCGCAACGATCAAATTGCAAATCAATAGTGGGAGATCCATATTAACAAACTCCTCATATTTAACAGCAGATCCCGAGCTATCTTTTTGTGAAGGTGGATGTGGTTTGTGAACAACTCAATCTACCGTTGATTGCAATATAGTGATCATAGTTGCACCACTAGGCTACACCGTTATTCTTGAATGATAACCTCTACATGGTTCATTATTGATCAAACCATAATTGAACCATGCATGTAAAAAGTCATGATTGAAATTCTTGTTGATCATACTTACACCCTTTCTTTGCAATATTATCTGGGCGTCGAGAACACCCATCAACCAACGGCGTCAGTGCAGCCCACACCTTCTTCTGCAGCAACATGTGCTGCGACTGTTGCTTCGTGCTCTGTGCATTCATCAACCTCAGCAGTCTGCTAGGGCGCAAGGATGGTCATGGGGCTGGCGTGCTACAAGGGACTCCGTACTAGTGATGATCGTCAGCAGCAGCATCATTATGGATCTCAAAGGATTCTTGGTCCGGATCGGCCGTTCTGAATCAGTGTCTTTAGAGTCATGATGTTCAGTATTGATCACTCTTGAAACCATGGCCTGACAGGAGAATTCAACCAGTGTGAGAGCTCCAAACGATTGGAAACCATCATTGTAGCCAACTTTTATAAAGATGGTTGTAATAGCACCCTTCTTGCTTTAGAATTGATGCTTGATAGTGGTTTCAATTAGGTTTGCGAGTCACCATCATGAATGGTCCAAAGACTAGTGATGTACATCTGTATTTAAGCACAAGTAAATGTGTACTCTTGCCAAAGAGGTGCAAGCACATGCACAGTAGGTTGGCCAGCACATTTCCCAACATGAATATAGGTTCTTCTACCCACTGTCATCAATTCTTGTATGCACAACCCACATGCTGAAGCTGCTTCAATTGTTGGTATCATCTATGCTTCTGAGCGCAACCGCTGATTTCTCACCGACTAATCAACCACCTATAGGCGATATTTCATAGACTATTGTTGATACATCCTTCTATCATTACTTATTAACCCTCATGGGCCATCCAACCCAACCAACTCCACCAACTCAACCATCCCGACCAACCCAACCAACAGCCCTTGACCCCACTGGGTGAAGCACTTCTGTTCCATCAGGCCATGGCGAGTCTGCTCGCGGACGGCTTTCGCCTGGCGCAGCGGTTGGATTCATGGCCATCCCCAAGTGCAGTATGGCTGGCGCATTGATCACGGCCATCCGCAAAAAATGACCAATACTATCCGTTACTATCCAACCTGGGCATTTTTGATGGCGGATGTGAGACATTTGGTCGTCGAGCCATCATGAAACTGCCATGTGTTGCATACAAGTGTTGCTGGCTGGCCCTGCTGCCCCGACAGTACGCCGAACCGCCATACCCACAAGGAACAAACAAGAAACCTCTAAGTGCTGGAAACCACCAACGCCGTGATACCCTTGACGGTGGCTCATAGCATAAAGAAGTCAAAAACGATCTGAGAAGGATGGTTGCTATTGGATGGTGAAGGATTGGTATTCCTTTGAGTCCAAAACCAGCTGAACGCCCCTCTGCAACATTACCTGCGCGTGGAAAATGGAACATGTGTATGTCATCTCCAGTTGATTCTGGGAATGGTGCAACTTTGGGACGAAAAATGGTTGGATAAGGGAAGCACGACTATTGCAACTACAATGCGACCACACAAAGGAAAAGAAAATGAAGCAAAAAGCGAAGGCAACACAAAGCTCAAGGAAAAACGGTGGAAGAAAAACCAATCAATGATTTTGATATCAACAGGATGTGAACCGGTTGTAAGCACAAAACCTGGAAATCCAATCAACAAAACTACATGTCAGAGATGCTTTGTCTCTGCGTCCGGAAACCCTCGAAGCCACGGTACTGTTTCTGCATCGTCGTTGCATTTGTTCAAGCATGGATCAGACACATCTATGCTCTTTGGAGCCCCAGCCCCCTAGAACAAGGGTCTTGTTGCTGACTAATGATGCCTACTTGCCAACCATCCTGGTGAATGATGTTTAAAGTGAACTACTATTAGTTAATAACTGCATTTAGTCGATAATTCACCATTACTTGATTCATTGTTAGTACTTAGAAATGAGTTGCTTATTGTTAGTTAATTGCTTCCTGCATTTTTTACCCTTGTAATGATCGATGTATCAGCCACTCGGCAAAACTTTGCTCATGCATGGATAACTTGGACGGACCTATTGGACCACTGCAAAACACTCGTGCCTCATACCGCCGGCAGCGCTGATACGCCGACATGTAAGAATGAAAATTTGATCTGTTTTTGTGTCCAATATGGTCTCCCACTCTACTTAAGAAGTCCTTTAAGAGTAACTATCAAAATGAGGTGATCCGCCGTATATCTGCCCGCCGAACCTTCTCCCGCTGTTGTGCATTCGTTGCCTGTCAGCGTCATGCACATGTTAGAAAAACTCTCTTCAAAAAAGTTTTGGGAAACATCTCCCATGGTCAAATTTACACAGGATATTGGAGTCTCTTCAACTTTGTTGGCTAAAAAATACTCGCATATGCACAGGGCCGTGGGTCAAAACCCTGTACCCCTGGTGAACATCCAAAAAATCACCGAAATTGTCGAGTTGTTGGGATGTTCATCTCCCCATTTTTGTGTGGTTAATATTGACCCATCGCCACATACAGAGAGAGAGAGAGAGGCTATTTCGTTGGCTGAAAGTGGTGAGTTGTAGGGTATGATCACCAACAAGAAAGAACCGCGACACGGGTATCATCACTCTGTTTGGGTGGGTGAAGGTTGGGATAGAGATGTCATTTTCTGGAAGGTCAACAGAAGGATATGGTTTGTTGACTGGTTTACCCTGGGCATGTATCATCAGGTCTAGTGTGGCTTAGACGTGAGAGTCATGAGTCAATGAAGCTTGTTCTTTCCAATCAATAGACTCAGAGCAAAATCGAAAGAAGCAAATCCAGCAAACCAATGACAATTAACCAACCAACCAATCATATTTAATGATGGTTCATTGGTTGGACAACTGAACCAATGAATTTCAGGCCCACGAACGCCCGCAGCCTGTGCCGCTCGAATGGACTCCCATTTCTGCTTGTAAAACTGCTCCTGGAGCCATCGTTGGGATCTGCAGAACACGCCATGCATGTCTTGTTTTCATCTGATGTCCTCATGTTCCAACGGGTGGTTGTCAACGCCGCAGACATAGCCTTTGGTCTGTTCAGAAATTGCCTACGACATGATGGTTTACCTGCTAGAAACAATCATTTTTAGCTGGTTTCATGGATACACTGACATGGTGATGGGAACAGATGTACCCATGCCGTTTAGGGATTGACGGGGTTTGACTTGCACAATGTTCCAATGTAGTGTGGAAAGCTACATTCTGAAGTAGATTGCTTTCCAATGGATCATGTATGAGTTTCATTCATTAGAACAATTCCTCAACGTGCTTAAACACTCGCAGTTGCTTGATGAGAAGTAACCACGAGGAGGTCACTAAATCCAATTAGCAAGCATTGCTGCTAGGATTGCCAGAATGGATGACGATGATGATGAAACCTAAATATCAGTTAGTATCAGTAACGCTACCCAGTATATCTTGATCATGATCACCAATTTCACAGACAGTGTATCAGATGTATAAGAGCCAATGATATGGCAGTAAGTCAAGGGCCCATGTACCCATGTTGGACTATCATCCCGTAATCTCAACCCCATTACCATCAGTGCATGGTCAACCATTTTTAATCAACCAATTTTCCGGCTGGTTGGTCGCTTGACCCAGCTCCCCACAGATCTCCCCATGCCCAGGGATCGCTGGAAACGCAGATCCTTGGCCGAGAACTTCTGCTCGTTTTGCTCACGCAGCTTCACAATCTCCGCGGCACGTTTCTTGGTCCTTGGTGAAGTCACAGCAGCTGCCGGTCAGTCGGGTTAGGTTTGGTGGTCGTGTGATGGAAGGCTCATAGGTCATCATGACTGACAGTGAACTTCCGATTAATTACTATGCTTGGTTCATGTTTTCCAATTCTCAACAAGAACACACGGTAAAAATGGGGGATATGCCAACAATGAACCATTGCATCGCCGATTGACGGGCTGTGACAATCCCTCAGATAATTGTGATCCAAAGAAGCCATAGAAGGGGGGCCTGACAAAAATTCACAGTTGAAGGGTAAGGTTATACCAGCCATAAGTCAGCTGCCGTCGGCTATATGCTGCGCAAGTGATCCATCAGCGGCTGCAAACAGTGCAGGTAGGCGAACCCGGCCTTGGGCCTGAGAAGTGCTTATATTTTCAAACTTCCAAATCTCACATGCGCAGCGCACCAACAATTCTGGTGAGACTCAATAATTATCACAGCAGCAGCAACAACACACAACATTTCTAATATTAGCAACAACATGTGACATGAACATCAATATTAGCACCAGCAAGATGAACATGAGTAAGAGTGGCTAACAAGCGCACGCAGATCCAATCCCTTCAGGGCTTGTCCGATGCCGTGCCCTTTCCCCACATTGTCAGGTCCCCGGCTCTTCGATCTTCTTCCAGGCCTCCATGACTGCTGGAAACTGGAAACTCCAGCGGGCACTAATCAAAAAGGAGTATACCACCCAACAAACAGATGATTTCAGAAATGAAAACACTCCTCAGAAGCAAGAATGCATAGCAAGAGTAATGATACCAGCAACTCCTCAAGCGAGTGTAGAGAGAGGGGAATACAGAGAGTGATATCCAACTGCTTTGAAGGGCTACCCTGAGTTGGACTCTTCAGCAGATCAAGTAGCTTAAGTACATTACAAACAACCAGGTGGGTCAAACACCACATCCCGGGATGTCATATCAAGACTCGGTAGCAAACTTGTCAAATCAACCCTATCAATAAACAGTTTGTATTAGTTAACGGTTCGTATGCTTAGAATCTTTTCGTAAGGTTGACGTTTAAACCAAGTATACACTTCCCAATGGTAGGTTGGTGCCCTCAATGGTCTTCATACCCAATATTGTCCCACCAATCAGCCTCGAAGCATAACTAGCACAACAGCATGATCAATGCAGTCCTACATCCGTCTCAGGACATGGTTGAAAAACAAAACAAAACAAAAAAGTTGTTGTGACCATGCTTCGTTGCTACCCGCTGTTGCTCGCCGGATTTTAATCGTGCTCGATTGGCGCAGCAATAAATACCACTAGGACCGCCTCCAAATGAAACGCGACTGCCCGTCCCCACAAGCCAGCTACACATTCGTCACGCTCCACGGATAAAGCAGCAGCAGCCCAAGGAATCCCCCCTAAAATTCCGATGGCCAGGAAAGCCGTGGTAAAAGTCAATGGCGGTTCACCATCATTAGCAATCCTCAACCAGTAACAGCGATTACCAGTCACTATCAGCAGGGTGTCACCAGCTATTTCCCAGCTGATGAGTGGACTGCCACCGCTTGTGATCCCGGGGGTGCTCCCGTGGCCGCCCGTGGCCTTCTCCTCCTCTTGTTTCAGCAAGGCGATGCGATTTGCCAAGAGCTGGGCGTCCAGTTCGGCCTCAGTGACGCGACAATGACGGGACCTAGGGCTGGAATGATCCCATTAAGGGCTGGCTAAAGGTGGATAAAGGGGTTAAGATCTTGGTTAGATGGCTAGTAAGGATCCTGGTTGGATGTTGGTTAAGGATGGGTGGTGATGATTTAAGCTTGATACATTCTTGGTTCCACATGCTTGAGACTTTGCAAGGTTGAAGAACTGTGACGTAGCAAGGGTTATGTGTGATTACGCAAATGATCCTGACTTTGGATAGGAAGGTGACATCCTTCATGGACACACCTGCCCCGTATCTGCGGTTGCCCATAACTTATACGTACCCCTTGTAGACCATGGCCTCTACCCCCATTTGAGGCATTTCAAGCAAAGCAGCTGAAAAATGGGAGGAGGCTCTGCCAAAGCAAACATCAGGAAAACATTCTATCTAATTCCCTCTACCCAATTTGACGCTACAATTGTTGTTGGATATTGGAGTAGGAATATAACCATCAGCTGGAGAGACACCATGGAGATTTTTAACAAATCGACTGGGAAAATGGTTTACTAAAAAACGGGTCCTTTCCGGGTTGGGGATATCTGTATGCCCAGAAAGCTTGTATGGCGCTTATCCCCTGACGGTGAACTGGTACCCCGAACATCTACAGATTTATAAGTTTCTGTGTACACATGCGTTTGTTGGACATGTATTATGGTTGTATTGTGCCTGCATTATGCCTCTGGTGTGTAGGTACTGCTAGTAAGCAATATGTAAATAAAATCTACTGCGTACATCAAGGGTCGAGACATACTTCTCCGAATCAAGCAGAGTTCCATGCACAAATGTACAATGCCCAGTTTAACAAAGACATTTGTCACATTTCTATCCAAAAGTTCCACCTATCTGCCGAACAAGATCAGCTCGCTAGAGGAAGAATCAGATCAGTTTGACTGTACATCTGAATCCGCAGCTACCCTGAACCTGCACCGCCCCTCACTGTGAGGCATCCGGACTCGCTTTCGGGCCTCCCTGGCAGCAGTCAGATTCGCCTGACCCTGGCAGCCAGGTTCGCTGGGTTCACAACAACCCCGCTGTGGGCTTAGCCTTAGCCATATATGGTTGATTCAGTGAGGGTGGGTTGGTTGATGGGCAAGCCTTACTTGGCTTGAACCTATGGTTTGAACCAAGTGAAGTTACTTGTTTCAAGTTGCAAGATGTCCTTGTCTGATAAGGAATTTCATAACCCATCATGATATAAAATCTTTTACGAATAGCTGGTAGATCAAGAAACTGCTGAAACATCACCTGGACACACCTGGAGCTTCACTTCTCTATTGAATCCATCGCTTCAACACGTTTTGGACGAAACCACATGGTTGGTAGGAAATGTTGACCAAACATTAAGAAATCCTGATTCATTCATTGGGGTGCACCTTGCGTAGAGAACCATCACTCTTGGGGGAAACCATCGTGGCTGTAGTATCAGTCATAAAATTATGGTCGATAATTAATCGGTATGATGATGCTTAGTAAGGGATAATGGTAGATTGATGAACCTGATTGATAAATAGAAACGTCCATTAGTGATAATCCAAGAATTCTGGTTCAATTTCCAGGCGTCTCAGGGTGAAACAAGTGTTGGAAATGAACAACAGCTGGAATATTTCCTGATACTGGTTGATTCGTAGCCCTGCCCACAATAGATTCTCATCATCCCCAAGAAGCAAGCAATTGTAGAGTGTCTATTAACAGTCGTCAAGCAAAGGTTTTCGAATATGTTGCCAATAGTTGCTAATTCTTGTTACAATCAATCAAAATTGATTCAATACAGTAATTACTTGACTGTTAAGGATTGGTTGGTCATTTCGTAACCAATCACGATGGCTTTTGATGGATGGACGGTTGGTTGTCCCGTTTCACCAGCCAACTAGTGAAATTACTGCAATGTTCCATTCCAGCTCCTCGCCTGCATGACACTCTGTGTGCCCTCCTGGCCGTTTCAATCGGATGACGGGCCTGGATGATCAATCAGCCATGAATCAAGCACTATCATGCAAGAATGGACCACGAACCAACGATGCCGTTCTGATGGCTGGCAAAACATTACCCTCAATTGAGCAGTGTCAAAGATGCCCGGGGAAATGATCATGAAATCCTGGCTGCTTGAGTAATCAATGAGAATCAGTGGACCGCAGAAAGGACTCGCTGAGTTCGCCAATTAAAAGGAATCGCTTGCTCCTTCCCATTGTATACCCTCGGCGGCGTGGCCTAAAATTAAGGTAGTTTCTAACTAGACCAGCGGCTTCCGAGGAGGATTGATATTGGGGGCAGCGATTGACATTGCATTACGTTACATTTCGTGACATTACTTTACGTCCCCTCCCAAAGTTCAATGTTCTCCAATGATCACAACGTCGGGATCCTTTAGCATTTATTGACAGACCAACAAGAAACCGGAACTACATATCACTAGCCATCACAACGAACGTTGTGTCCATGGACAAAACCACATGGCGTCAGTGATGGCATCCCGTCCGGCGCAGCAGCGTCAGCCATGCTGTTTGAGCTTCTCGCACACCTGATCTGCAGCGCCAAGGGCTGTTGGGGGTGGTGAAACACAAGCAATCCCTTGCCCCGCTAGTATTAAACCCGACCATCGCCGCCCGAAAAAAGTTGCAGATCCCTACTAAACTAGGAATCCTGGAGATGTGAATAGGAAGAGATTGAGAAGCAGAGATCAATGAATAATCAACAACCAAGATGGCTAATCAATGGACAACTCAACAAGTACCCATCAATACATATAAGTACAACAACCATCAACTCAACAACTTGATGACTCAACAGCAAGGCAGAAAGTGCGTACACGATTTTGAGGTGCAAGAGTCATTGACTCAATAGTTCCCAGCAAATCCCATGCGGGGTCCAACCCCACTGTTGGATGATACGCCTAATGTGATCAGTAGATACAGTAGTCAGCACTGAAAATCCAGTTGCACTACTCGTTACTTACTGACGCACACCTGACAATTTTACCACAATCAGGTGGTGAAGATAGAATGAATGCACCAACCAGCACCACCACTGGAAGCCGTCAAACAAAAGATGCAAATAGGTAATCTACCGGAATTTACCATCAAGATCATCTATCACAAAAAGGTTGGACCATCTGTTGGTTTGAAGTACCATACCAAATGTCACCGCCAACACAAACGTCCGAAACTTTGGCCCAACAAACAGCATCATTTCTACAACAAACAACGATACCCAAAGCTGCCGCACTGCAAATTGCTCCCTGAAAATCTTCTCAACCCACTCTCCACATCTCAAGGTTGACCACTGGTCCTCTGAGCCATCCACAACGATTCGCAACGGCGGCGCTTGTGCCGTAAACGCTGAACAACGTCGCGCTACCGCGAGTCCCAACTACAAACACTTTGGCCACAAAAACAACGGTCAAGAGCGAGGTCTGTCATCGATTTGGGAAGGTCCACAAATGGGGGAAAAAACCCAAAGCCATCAAAAAGCAGTAGTCAATAATAGGTAATTGGATGAAAGTGGACGCCTCAAATTTAACAAAATAAGTGGGAAATACGATGAGGGCAACCATGAACCAACTATGGCATTGGCGGTACTATGCAACACAATGAGTAGTGGCCATCACGGAGTATCCTGTTGTTGGTTTTGATGTTAAGTTCCCCTCGAGCAGCCTGCATATTACCAATCCGACGTACATCAATGCTGAACCCCCTGTCAGAAGAGTTGAAGCTTGGGACAGTAAGTCACTCAACTGATGGTGACATCACCATCTTTCTACCAAAATCAAAAGTACGTTTAGCATCCCACATTAATAGCACACAATAAAAGAATATCACGTAGCAGTGAACTTGTTCGATCCTCAAAACTTTTTGGAAGCAACAGCAAAATGCAAAGAATCGAATTCAAAAACACCAAAGAATGAAACTTCCAAATGCATCGGATGTGACCTCCTATTTGAATTGAATCACCCTTCGTGATCTCAAACAAGAACAGCTGGCAGCATGCAGGTCTGCGTAAATCGTCTGATTACATCGGACGGTAAATTATCAATCAAGGTCGATTCACACCTCCGATAATTTTTTGCGAACCATGCCTGCCTTCTTACACATGAAAAACCAAAAAACATTTGGGTGGAAGTCAGAAAAAAAAACACATCAACAAAAAAACTGTCCATTGAGAAATCACCTCCTATCATCTCATATCAAATCCCACTACATCCGTTGCCTACCAAAGGGTTTCATCACACGTGATAAGAAACCCAACGTTGCGAGGCGCAATCCTCAATTGTAAAGTATATAAATCCTATCCTTCGCAATTCACTGCCATAGGTGTCTCTTTCAAACTATCACACAGCTTCTCAGTTAGTTCCAAGAACGACTGCAACTCACTTGGTTTTGTGAAATTTACTGAGAGAAAGGCAGTTATTAACTAACAAAAAACCCAAGAAGCTGAATACGCAACTACCTGACGAGAGAGGCACTCTGTTGGTTCGTATGGTGAAGAGCGTTAGACATCCAGTGGGCAAAGGTAAAAACGCCAATGTAAACTTGTCAAGACGTTGTAACTATGTGGCACAACGAAAAAACAAGGATAAACACTAAACACTTCCGTCTCAGCAGCAATCAGATAGCATTGCAAAATAATAATCCGGGAGCAACACTCCAGAAATGAGCGAAAAAGCCGCGATGCCAAGTCTTTGTGTTCATAAGTGTTTCTATGTGAAAGTCACTAGGCTGGACATGACAGCACAAGCTGGACAATCACATTTTGGCCAGGCATACTGCATGTGCAATAGATGCGGCAAAGATGCGGCAAATAAGGACTTGTAGGGAACAGTTCATTTCTGACCCTGCCTCACTAAGGTCCGACATTTTGCACTTCATTGCAATTAATTGCAATTTTGCATTTCGCATTTTTCAATTTTCTTACGTTTAACTTTCCTTTTGTGCCTTAACCCTCCGATGATTACCGCGTCCGGGTTGACATACGTAGTACGGTTTGAGGAGGCTACGTATGGGGTGCAAATATTTGGTCTTGAGACCAAGCAGCCACTTGAGTGGTATACGGCCTTCTGGTCACTCAACATCTATGTGAATGTATGTGAATGATGTCATGCCATTTTGGCTGAATCAAACCCATCGATTTACGGCCTGTGCCCACGCGGACACCAGGTGATTGAACCCTGGGGTAGGCTTGTTTTCACCAAATGGCCTTTGAAGGCCTTACTTAGACGAACCATGCTTTGAAGCATGTCTCCCATACATATGTCAATTGACGATTTACATATTCCAACAGGTCGGTGGGCCGGGGTCACCATTGATGGTGATTTCCACATTGCCTTACCACAGCAGTTGATACCATGGCCACATGACTTGAGTCATCTGGCAAATCATTCTCCCTCCATCACACTGCCGCCTCGACGCTCTCATGTTCTCGCATTGTTGCGGGAATCACTCCGATCCTTCCGCAGTCGATACAAAGTACCTATAACTGACACCTACATCGAAGACATTGCCAGCATTTTTTCAATGCAATGCCAGTTTCGCACGGAAAAGTGCGTTCATCAATGCTTTCGCCATACTTTTGAAAGCTCATTACCCAATGAAAGAAATTGCACAGCGTGCACGCAAATGGGCACAATTTTGGAAACCTCCGCGCTCTGATTTTAGCCCAGCATCCAACGTGCTCGACATTGAACAGACCATTTCATTTTACACCGGTGATGCTGAAAAAACTGGCGTGCACACCGGTAATTGGTTGATGTCAATTAATCGTCTGATAAATAAGGACTTGTAGGGAACAGTTCATTTCTGACCCTGCCTCACTAAGGTCCGACATTTTGCAATTCATTGCAATTGATTGCAATTTTGCATTTCGCATTTTTCAATTTTCTTACGTTTAACTTTCCTTTTGTGCCTTAACCCTCCGATGATTACCGCGTCCGGGTTGACATACGTAGTACGGTTTGAGGAGGCTACGTATGGGGTGCAAATATTTGGTCTTGAGACCAAGCAGCCACTTGAGTGGTATACGGCCTTCTGGTCACTCAACATCTATGTGAATGTATGTGAATGATGTCATGCCATTTTGGCTGAATCAAACCCATCGCAAAAAAAATAATGCACTGAACTGCACTAAAAACCGCAAAGGCAATTTTTTTCCCCGTTGCGCCTCACAAGCATTTCACCACTCAGGTTGCTAATAGGTCCTGCGGTCAAAAATAATACAGGAATTGAACAATGTAAAAGTTTACATGCCAGTCGGATCAAGCGTGGCGAAAACAGAACCAAAACCAAAACCGACCAAACACTAAAAACTGCAAAGGTAAGAAAGAAAAGGAGAGGGGCTGAGGTCTTCCTTCCAAAAAATGCAAAGCTGCTCGGGGACTTCTCAGAGGCCTCTATTGCATTTGGATTGTCTGACCAAAGGATGAAATAGGTCAGCGATGGCGGCGTCTTCTGCGACGACGCCGCCGCTGGTTGCAGCACGCCAGGTGACCCTGACCCAGGCACGAGAAAGATCTTCTTTGGTAGCTTGCTAGCAATTACGTTGCCACGGTCAGGTGCGTTCATTGACGCCACAACGCTTTGGATGCCCATGGCAAATTTGGGGATAGTGGAATCTGCATTGACTACGTACGGGTTGCGAGCAAGATGATCTTTGGTGAAGAAACAGAAAAGACACCCCACGGGCCATGGACTCACACTCAAATGAGCTTGTTCAGGGCATCACAAGCCGGAGATATTCTCTGAATCATTCTAGTCCTTCCAAAATTTTTGCCATTACTCTCTTCTACAAGGGTGCTCAAATGCCATGACCCCAACTAACGGAGCAGCAAAATTGCCTCCAGGGCTGTCTCTAAAGTCTCTCTCACCCTATCAGCCAGTACACCCTCCAGTACGAAGTCGCAGAATAATCACTAATCCAAAGCAATCCCCGTGGCAACTCAACAGCGATGATCCCTGGTGCATGACCATTGTGAATTGACATCCATGATGGTTTCATATCAAATTTAAGCAACTGAAAAACCTTTAGTGCCGCTTTCGGGCCACACGGAATGCAGCCAAAGCAGGTGGTCCAAGCCAATGGTTTAAAAGGTGGGCAACTAGGCAGCATCTGCACCAGAGAATGAAAGAAAACGGCAAACCACGACCACTGAGAACCAACCAAGAAACAACAAACCACAAGCAAACTACCACTAAACCAGCACCAGAGAGAAGCAACGTAGAACCAAACCAAGCCATAAAACCATTTTCATCATGCATCCTTGCAAAAGATTTTCAAGCCAACTTCCTCTGGCGTTCAGCTGGAGTTTTGGTTGGTCCTCCCTCCTTCTGTCAATCGTCACTGCAGCTCCCCAAAGAAGCAAGACAAGCGCTCTGTGCGGCGCCAAGAGCATATTTCAACATCTAATTTACTCACCTGGAAAATTGTTTTGGGATTTTGTAGGCTTCAGGTTGGTTTGCTCGGGGGGCTAGAGCCCCCTCTGCGACGCTTTATTTACCTCTCTTTCCTTGTTTCTGCATTGAAGTGTGAACACCGACACACTCTTGTCTGCAAAAGTTGCTTACAGTGATGCATGTTTGTCATTTTTGAAGACCTCCAATGTCACGTTAATTAAAGCATTTAAAGCCTCACAAGTGTGACTGTCAAGACTCTTCAAGGTTCCCATGCTGGCATAGGCTGTAGTAGTTTGCAGGTCCGTCAAGCACCCCTCTGGTAAAAAAACTACAGTAAGGCCGTCAGTTTTTAACCACGCACAAGCAATCCCTAGTCCAGTCCGATGCACGCGCTGGAATATTCCCACAATTTTTTTTTTGGCTTGCTGTGGTGCCGTTGTGGCGCTAAGCCTCGGTCACAACTGCAGACTGCAAAGGTGAAAAAAAAGTAAGGCGCCAAGAAAAACAACCAGGGAAGACCAACCAGCCAGCCCAGAAACGCCACAATAGATTAAAGCACCAAGATAATGCCCAAAAAAAACAGAACCAACACCAGGCACCAGTCCATTGCTTGGGGGGTTCACCAAGCGGTTTCAAGAATTACAAATCGTTTTTGAAACTTGAAACATCATCGATAGAGTTGCCAATTGGTATTGCGCTGTCCGAATAGTAAACTGAAGTCTTCCATATTTTACACTACTCCTCCGCTCCTCCTCCCAAGAAAATGCAAAATTAGTTTGAAGAATGCAATAAATTTTCTTCTGGATGAGCAACCCGCGGAGGAGTTTAAAGCCTCCTCCGCTGGCTTCGCCAATATGGAAATTCCTCCAGCAACGGAAGTCCATCGACTCTCTCTTTTTTGCAGACTCTCCGCTTTTCTTAGCGCGCTGCAAACGAAAACTGGCCCTTCAGGTGCATTCTGAACTGACCGAAGTCGAATTGAAGTTGATGGTCGTAATTGATTTGCAAATTCAATGGGTCCCAAAAACTTGTTTCGTTTCTAACGATGAATGAAAAGAAACGGTTTGGAAAGGCTCATTTGGACATGTTGATTCACAACACAGAGTTCAAATCTTCACAGACTACTGTAACTGCATTTCGAGCCTCGGGGTCATTCCGAAGCTGCGAGAAGCTACAAGGGGCAGGTTTGGCTGCTTCTTCCGGACATGTTCCTGAACTATCAACACTCCGCGGAGGAACGTACAAAAATATGGTTTGGAGGGCTCACTTGGACATGTTGGTGAACCGCACACTGATTCAATGCTCCTTTAGCCAGCTATCACCAAAACCGCTCTGTATGGAAACTCTCTACCGACATATCGGCATTTCAAGAGAATAGTGTGTAACAACAGAAATGCGAGTAACGTGCTCAACCAACAACCTCAACTGTTGCTAGATGATCTTTTTCATCCGAACGACACCTGCGATACATCCTACTAATCGAGCAATCAACATAGATAAGACCAGAAATGCTCATGAAGGAGCAGGAAGGACCAACATCTTGCTCTAACACCGGGTAACATAGCAATCACATAGCAAACCACGTCAAACACAAGTATTTGCACACAATGAACAAATCCTGGACCCCCAATACCCAAGAAATACTCAAATACTGAAACATCCTAGACCCGCAGTACTCCATTGCCAGAAACTGTCGAGGACTGTCGAAGAACCGTCGAGGAACTATCGAGGGCCTTGCTTTTCCTCTACTTCTCCTCTTTTTTTTCCGCGAGGATGCCGCTTGTGCACTGGTGGCAGCGGTCAAAGGTGACAACAACAAGAAACTCGAAGATCCCAATCAATGAGAGTGCATTAACTAGCTACAGTGAGACTACGAAAAACTGTACAAAGTCCGCAAACGAAGTCAGAGTGCGACCTCAATTGTACTTGTAAGTGATCCAGCAAAGTTTCGCAAAAGGCAAGAGTCAAGATCGCAATGCAGTTACCTGGTAGCCAAGAAAACATTGTTTCGAATGCTATATGGCCGAAGCCAGCCAGATGCGGCACGCTTGCCAGATAATGCAGCTCAAAATGGTCGTTAGCCAAAAGACGCTGCTCTTGAGACAAAACATAGCAAAACTGGGGATGTCTGCCCTAAAACCTTCCAAAAACAAGAAGAACTAGACATCGAAAAAACTAAATTACTGTTCGAACGAGTTCCGCTCCTGACGGTCATGTTGGCGACATCAACATTGCCTGATAATGGAAGAAAGCAAACTGCCTTTCGCAATTCTGCCGTTGTGGCTGGGCAGAAGTCTTTTTGGGCCATCAATCACAAATTATAACATCTTTTTTGGGAATCAAAATAGCCTACTTTCCGCGATCCCAGTGGACTACGGAAAAAGCGCGCCCGCACTGCATGAAAGCGCAAAAAACAACCGTGTTTTTGAAGCCAAAAACAAGCCCAGATTTCAAGCCATTTCTGGTTTCACCTATTGAGATATCAGAAGGAATGCGCAGTTTTTTAGAAGCCAGAACTGGCTTCAAGAACGCGAAGGTTTTTCATTCCCTTGGTTCACGACCTGGCGGCTCCATTTTTAATTTCTGCCTTTCCAGCAAACACAAACTGCGCCGGAAAAGTCTCTGATTGTTTGCCAACTCTCGCGTCGCACGCTGGAACGCTTGCACCCAACACTCCTTTGCGCATGCTGCTCTTGCGCGCAATTTTGGTTTAGTTCACTTGTCAAAAAGGACACTACAAAACCTTGAAATCTGGAACTTGGGGGTACGCCGATTGGTCTCACAAATTATATATCGTTTTTTGAAGCTTAAAACAGCATCGACAATTGCAAATAATTTTTGCGCTGTCTGAATAGACAACTGAAGATTTCTACGTTTTACACTACTCCTCCGCTCCTCCTCCTCCGCGAGTCTTCCCCAGAAAAATACGAAATTAGTTTGGGGAAAACAATGAATTTTCCTGTACATAAGCAATCTGCGCAGGAGTTCAAAGCCTCCCCTCCACCCTGTTTCAAATATATACTATTGTATAATACAGGGTACCTCTCCTCCGCCACTTCCATATTCATTTCTTAACATGTTCAAGCGTTAGGAGTCTAGGGGGAAGAGGGGGGCGACTTTCAAGAACATCGCGACGAAGATCAAATGGTATCAGCGCTGCTGCTCGGAACATAAACATCAAATTCACCCAGGAAATAAAATGCATCATCACCTTTGTCATCCATTTAGCTCCGCTAATCGAAGCCGATTTTGACTTCATAAACAACAGCAAATTTCAAAGACCAATTCATGAACCTCTGCAGTTCGAACGAGTTCCGCTCCTGACGGTCATGTTGGCGACATCAACATTGCCTGATAATAGAAGAAAGCAAACTGCCTTTCGCAATTCTGCCGTTGTGGCTGGGCAGAAATCTTTTTGGGCCATCAATCACAAATTATAACATCTTTTTTGGATATCAAAATAGCCTACTTTCCGCGATCCCAGTGGACTACGGAAAAAGCGCGCCCGCACTGCATGAAAGCGCAAAAAACAACCGTGTTTTTGAAGCCAAAAACAAGCCCAGATTTGAAGCCATTTCTAGCTTCACTTATTGAGATATAAGAAGGAATGCGCAATTTTTTGAGAAGCCAGAACTGGCTTCAAGAACGCGAAGGTTTTTCATTCCCCTGGTTCACGACCTGGCGGCTCCATTTGTAATTTCTGCCTTTCCAGCAAACACAAACTGCTTTTTTTGCTCGCATACATCGCCTCGGTAGCACTAAGCTAAGGTCGATAAGAAGCAGGTGAAACAAGTGAGACCAAGTGAAACAAGTGAAACAGACGAAGCTTCGAAGCAGTGAAGATTGGAAGCAAACGAAGCAAAGGCAGTAGTCTGCGAAAATTATGTACACGCAATGAATTCCCCGCCTCACTTCTCTGCCGTTGTGTGTTCTTCATCATACCGATCGCAGAGTGTCGGTGATGGCTGTCATGCCATCACGCATTCGCATCACTGTCACTCACAATTCAGCGGAAATTGTAAGATGTAACCATCAAGGAAATTTCAGGCAGTGATGCACAACTTTTATCTTCGAAAGGTTTATAACTCGGCAAAACAGCAAAAGTTCGTGTGTTCGTGTGTCGTCACTGCTTTTTTTTCCAGGAAGTGCCTGTTGCACACACGATGCAGGTCACTACTAGTCCGGAAAGCTGCAAAGGCTGCACATGGTTTCACATGAGCTTCAATTAAAGCAAGATGACCAATGGGGGAAACCAACAAACCAAACCAAACCAACCAGCACAACCAAGACCAAGCAAACAAACCAAAACAACCCCAAAAGAAGCAAACCAGCCCCATCGAAAAAGGTCATCAAGCTAGCTGAACTAAATATGCACAGGGTGAAACAAGACACTCCGCACTCACTCATCTCAGTAGGTGAACTACAGGGCATCGCTTGTCCGTCTCACAGCTTTAAATCAAAAGAGTTCAACGACTCAAGCCGAGAGTCATCCCATGAAGCAAGCCACTAGAGAAATTGCCAGCTGTTGCAACTTCGTACAATCGATCAGGCAACGAAACTCAGCCACCAAAGTAAATGCGAAGATGTAAAAGGAATCGAATCAAACCGCAGAAAACGGCAGAAGGAGGGGGGCCCCAGCCCCCCCCGTGTAAGCGAATCAACCTTCCAGGGCATAGCAAAGGGTGTCTGCCCGTAGTATGTGTATCTTCGGCCCAGCAACTGACTGCGTGTGCACTCGCATTCAAGCAGACGTCACCACTGGCGAAACGAAGAACTTCGAGCAGTACCGTCAAGCCCCCT
>VSDK01002554.1:166693-199193 GCA_009767595.1 Symbiodinium kawagutii | reverse complement strand
GCAGGAAGAGTTTGCAAATCGGTCGTCGGGGATGCACTGAATGGCAAGGAAGTGAATCCAAAGCAAGGGCTTTCCCACGGTGTTGCTGGAGTTGTTGAGGTAGCTTGGCCTGCCAGTTTGGTTTCTGCAATGTATGACATAGCAACTATTTTCCCAAACAGTTTACTGTTAGAGGTTCTCCATGCTTTCTGAAGAGGTTCTGCTTTTGTGTCAGTGGAGGTGTGACTCTCTTTGGGTTTGATGATATATCTCCCATCATTTTTTTCCTGTCATTGGTGGTTTCGTTTGTCTCCCATCATTTGTCTGCCATGTTTAGCCTCCCGTGGTTTGTCTCCTACCATTTTTATCTGCGTAGCAGGTGTGTCAGTTTTTTTCCGCGGGTAATCACGAAAGCTGGCGTCAGCTAGCTGAGTTGCTCTTGCTTTAGCAAGGGAAGGGGGGGAAAAGACGAATTCAATGAAGTTTCATAGCGAACCCCCCCCCTCGTGGGCTCAAATCCTCCCAGGGGGGTCAGCTGGGAGCAGATGCCACAGAAGGCAATGTCAGTGGTTCTAGTTGGCTGGAGGTCTGCCAGCAGCGATTGATTAGAGTGAAAAAAACAGTACGATAACCATGAGCATCCATGTAACAACAATCAGTACTATGACTGTATCAGTATTAGCCGTCGTCCTCTTCGTACCTTACGTCTGCTGCTGCTATTATTGCTATTGCTACCAATAGTACTGCAACCATTATATATGACTGCTCAAAAAGTGTAATGTTTTTTGATCAGAAAATCCCGGGCTTGCAGGTGAAATCATTGAACATAACGCTGCAGCTGTTGTGTTCAAAAGTGCCTCAACCTAATTTGATTCGGTTGAGGCACTTTTAATATGGATTTGGTAGAACAAGGGGCTTCACACTTCTCCTTCTCCTCTTACTACTATTTCCTGCTACGACTATTCCTACTACTACCCACATATCAAGAGCACAAACCCCGGTAATCAAGCGCACAAACCCACATATCAAATTCACAATGCACTTTGTTTTGTTCGGCATTTACATTCACCTTTGTACATCAAACAAAATCAGGTTCCAATTCAATAAATACATCTGGCCGATTTTTCACACCCACTGTGCTCCTGATCGATCAGTTTCACATTTCCTGCCAGCTCGGCAACGATTGCGCACATCATCTTAGATCAGCAGAGCTCTCTGACATGTCTTTTGCCTGCTAGCTTTCGTTCTCTCCCCCCTGGGCCTCAAGTTATCTGTCTCCCATCATTCACTTGTCTCCCATGATTTGTCTGAGATTAGTTCTTACTTGCGCAAAATCCTCGCAGATTTGATTCAAGAAATGCACAGTCAAGGTTTGGCTGCGAAATTCTTGTTCATGACCTTTTCGTTGCTGAGCATGAGGTTTTTGACAGTTGCATCCGAGGAAACATTTTTGTCAACAACTGGGTCCAGGCCGCTCAGTGTGGCAGCGGCATCATCTTGCTTAGCAGCGTTATCTAGCGGTGAGAAATGGTTGGAGGCAGGATTTGAGGCCGCATGCCGAACCTTTCCCAGCGAGTGGGTTCAGGACCTGATTTTCAGAGGGAAGTACTTTTTGCCTTTCTCGTTCTTCTACGGAAGAACCTCTTCCAGAGAAGGTGGGAAGAACATTACTAGGAGTGGCTTACATTTGTCCGGGGACTTCACTGACGGACTTGGACTTTGTCATTGGGAAGCTGTCGTGGGCCAGGTGGATTCTGAGCAGACTAGACGCACGAGAGATTATCTTGAGCATGAAGTGGAGTCGGTTAGAGGAGTTGGAGCAGATGTACTCATAGGCAATCGGCGTGTAGTCAATTTGGACACTGGTACAACTTCGCGAGACATTTTCAAACACCGTGAAGACCTGTGGGGTTTCGATGCGGTTTACAAACATACAGAAGGGTGGAAACTCTTTGGATTGCAATTATGGGAGGAAACCAAGACGAGAATCCGCACCACATCAGACTGGTTCCACAGTCATGGTACTACAACTAGAACTACTGGTACAAAAACAACCACAACCCATCATTATGGGTTTTTGGACAACTGGTTCATTGACTCCGACAGTTCTGGTCATATTGGCCCAGGTCGTGATGCGCATCTCATGATAGGTCCTGCGTTTTCTGCCCTCGAGTGCTTTGTGGCTCAGATTTGCAATGGTGTAAGTATTCAAGACACTTGCTCAAATGCTATGAACACTTTTGGGATGAACCAGTGGGTCACATGTCTCTTAGCAAAGGGCCTGCCATTTGCTCCGATTCGGACCGATGACTTTTTCGGTGTGGTGATGCCAGATGGCAAAGTCTTGGGTCTTGGCAAGACTGAAAGATGCATGCAGACTTTAAGTGGTGAAGAATGGTGGCAGGAGCATGATGGGCTTTCGCTTGGTATACCAGTAGGACCTTTTGGGGTACTGGGGGCAGAGGTCAAGATGGGACATGTTGCCACGGCAACTTCAGACCATTACATACAATTGGAAGGAGTGGAGCTTGATATGACGCTGCCTTTCAACTTTGTAGTGTTTTCGGCACGGGCTGGCGTCGTACATGAAGAAATATCAACCCACGATGACGCTGAGAACACGGACATTGAACGGATTTCTGATGGTCTGAGTTTGGGCATTGTGGAAAGTTCTGAATTCTCCCAACACACAGTCGCCAGGTCTGGAGAGCTTGATGAACGATGGAAAGGAAATTCAACTGCTGGGCATTTTCTGCTCTATGACTTTGAGGAGTCAAAAGGTCACTTTGTCCAGGAAACTGCTGGTGCCAGTGCAGATGGGGTGTGGATGGAGACATTCGAAGGAGAAAAGCACCAGACGAGTGGATCATTTCTTTTGCATCAAATCCCTGGACCAAAGCATACTCAGAAGACTGGCGAAGTCCATCGACATGAAAACCATCATTCTGATTCTGTGGACAGCTTGGGAATCGTAAGAAGCAGCACCGACAGTATCGTGGAGACGGATTTTGACAGGAAAGTCATGAATGACAGCGTGACAGAATCCATCTCTGAATTAGATACAGAAAGGTTTTTTGTTTGTGGTCTGTCCTTTTTTTGATTCTTCAAGGGAGTAACAGTTTCTTTTACCAGTTTCATGCCGAGCTAGGACAGTCCAGAGCAACGACGCACAGTGTATGAGGAATCTCACAAGCAAGTCTTTGACAAGGAGATCCGGCACCAATCTGTGACCATAGAAACAGATCAGAAAAACGTGACAGTGACAGGCAGCAAGAGTGATGTGCTGGAGTCCGAGGACTTTTGGATCGAAAACGGTGGTCTCCTTGGCCAAAGAAGATTTGAAGTTCAAACATTTTTAAAGACTTGCAAAAGCTCCCAAGATTGCCTTCCCCTCTGATGGCCCTCCAGGTTGTTAGATCAACATGGATTTGCCAAAGACTCCAAGAGCGGATACAGGTCTGGATGAAACTACGCCCGGTAGTGGCCCCACACTTTTCTTCATTCATCTCCAATTCGTCTCCCACTTTGTTTTGCCTTTTGGTCTCTTTGGCTTGGGGCGCAATTGCATGCATCCGGTGCCCTTTGTCCCGAGGTTTCTTCCACTTATCTCTCACTTTTTGGCATTTGTCTCCCTGATTGTCTCCTAGGCTTGGGGCACCGGGAGGCCTGTGTATTTAACTTATCTTGACTTCTCCAATCTTCTGCTTCCATGACTTTCGGCCCCTTGTGAAGGCCGAACCCTGCAGTTGTACTGCTACTCATTGCTGTCAGGTTGCAAAGCAGGGCCATGTGTAGCTTGGATTCAGGCTTTGTTGGTTTGGGGGTTGCGCTGGAAGAACCTTTTGAAGAGAGGCATTCTACAACCCCAGCATGTTGCACACAGGCTAGCGCTTTTTGTTGTTCCTAGCCGTGGGTACCTCTTGAGCTTGTCTTCCCTGTCCTTCACTTGCCTTCCTCCTTGGCCTGTCCCCATTCGAAATCTCCACCGCCAGATCCTATCTCTTCAAGGTTGTGGCTACCTTGAGACAGGGAGAACATCAACAACAGCCTGTCCGTTGCAGAATCAACATCAACAAGAATCCGAGAACAGCAAGGACCAACAATGATGGTGACGGCTACATAGGAAATGGTAAAGACAAGAAGCATGAGCACCGTAAGAAAAATGGAACAACAGGGACAGCGGCAACGCATCCTGAACAACCTGAAGGGTCAATCCACAGGAAATCTAAATCTGGAAGGACGGATCTGGGTCTCTAGGAATTCTAGCGTGGGTGGCTACCAATTCAGGAATTGAGCCATGCTCAGAGGTCAGCCTCAGCCCCAGCATTCTATGGCAGACCTTCAAGATTCAGCAATTGAAATGAATTCAAGGCATTCTTAACCCATTTGCACCATGTGAAGGTGCACAAAGACCAATCGAAAAGAAAATCACTTCACACCTGTCCGTGACAGTTTTGTGCGGGAGTGTGACGAAGGTATATCGAGTCTTTTGGTTTTCGCCTAGGTGAAGGAATCTTGCACAGAGAAAACGTGTTCCTCGTCAGTGAGACTCGTGGCCCCATGCATTATGATCGTATTGAGAAGAGTGTCATAGTCGAGGGTGCTCATACAGATGTGCAGCTTCGTGATGGGCCTGAGACCATTCTGCTTCTCAGTTTCATTCCAAACATGTTTCAATCTCTTCAGCAAGGCCATGTGGATTTGGGTCAGATTGCCGAACGCGGATCTTGGTTGGCAGGCGCCGCAGTGTATGGTTCTCTGACTGGAGCGTCGCTGGGTTACGCGTTCCGTTTTGGGATAATGGTGCAGGAAGTGGTAGAGGTCCATGGCAAGGAAGGGTCTGACTCAGAGAAGGAGGAACTCACCATGAACCGAGTGCGCAATTGGGCGTGTCAGGAGGGCTTTGTGCAGGTTGCACAAGGACTTTTCCTGCTTGCGCCTTTGCCGATGGCATTGTTCTTGGCTGCTGGTGGGTGCTTTGCGCAGACATTGCAGGATCAGACAGGGACCGAGAACGATGGTGCGCAAAACAACAAGACATGATGCGCCCTATCAGATAGAGCACATTCGGGCAGACACAAGCTCTGCTCCTGATAGATATGTTTAGGCTGACTTGGGGGACATACGGTGAACGAGACTTCCAGTATGCTGATAGGCTTGCGCAGTGGCATTGAATCCCAAGCTCAAATCGCCATTTTTTTTGTAGAACATGTTTTCTTGAGCAAAACGACGGAGCCTATCGCCCCTGAGTAGCTTTCCGAGCCAAGGGCTCTTGAGTTGGTGTTGGACCTGTCAAAAAGTGAATATTCCGTCCTTGCTCCAACAACTTCTCGAAGCATGTGACCCCTTTTGAGTTGTCTGGGTGTGGTGCCTTCACAAGGATTTGCGACATAGACCACGTACATGGAATGAAGGGTGGCAACCGAAAGACCTGTTTTTTGGTTCTCAGCAGAACATGGCAAGTGTTTCTGCTTGAGAGAGCGAAACGACGGGGTCAAAGACTCAGGCAGGGTGGTGAGAGTCCGAGCAGATCCGCATCTTAGATGTCAGAGCCAGTTCCTGCAGCTACAGTTTGCAGGAGAGAAACAGCAAATGTACCAACATTTGAGTTGATGATATACTAAAGATTGTTTGAATCATGCTGAACTCTTGCCTTCCCTGTGTTCAAAGAAATACTGTAGTGCAGGTTTGCTGCGGGTTCTAAAAGCACATTCGGTGTGCACCTTCCTACAACTTTGATAGTTGAAAAAACACATTTCTCACAAGATCTTCTCGAAAACAGACTGTTTATGCATTAAAAACGGACATTTCGAGTGAGGATGCTACAGAAACGGAGCGTTGGAAAGTTCAAAACGAGCCTTTTGCCTTTTGTAGAAAATTCGAAATTGACAGATTCCAAACAAACATTTTGTGAAAGTTGACAAGTTGAAAAGTTAGATTTAGTGCGAGACTCGCTGCTCAAAGACTCACAGTTGACAAGTCAAGAAAAGAACAAGTCATTTTGCCTGTTCAAACATTCAAGTTTCAACTTGAAAAGAACATTTCGACAAGGACGTCGTTGAAACCATACATCAACACTGTAAATTGAAACCTTGCATCTATGCGAGACTTCCTCAAGAGGCAAAACTTGACAGATTGAGATCGAGTATTTGGTTCTGACTTTTCAAGAGCTCAACATTGACAATTTCAAAACCAGCATGTCGTGCAAGACATGACCGAACAGTGAAAGTCGACACTTTCAGAACTTGCATTGCCTGAGAGGTGTCCTCAAAAAATGAACTTTGACACATTCAAAACGAGTATTAATTTTGCGCATGAACACCGCAGAAACCTCAAACTCAAACTTTCCAAGCGCCATGCAACTATGAGAAAAAAACAATATTTAACTAGATTAATTCCAAACAGTATTTTTGCACCGTGACCAAGCGGTTGGAAACACCCAGTCCCTGTCAAACAGCATCATAGAGCGGCAACGCCCCTCAGAGCCGCATTTTTGCACAGCAAGTACAAAGTGAACACAGACTCGCAGAGCACCAAGAAATCCTTGACAGCACTGGAAATTCGTGAAAGTTGTGCGACAGTCCTACAGGGCGGATTCAAGTCTATGGCAAGCGACGGTCTTGAGCTCCTGGCATCGGCGACCCTTTGAAAGTTGACAACTTGACAGAACTCAACATTCCCAAAAACAGAATGCGCGAGGTCCCTGAAAGTTGACAGGTTGAACACTTGCATTTATTCAGAGGTTTTTCCAAGAGCGAAAATTGCCAACACGAGCGATTTATTAAAGGTTTGATTTACCCAGCATTTGATTCCTCTACCCCCCCTTTTGCCCGCAAGGTCCGGTACAAAGCCTGGCTTCGAAATGAATCTATGCAACTTTGGGTTTTTCAGTTGGTTTACTGGGCATCCCTGGGAGTTTCGCAGTTGACTCCTGGCATCTTGCGACCAATGGGAGATCAGCTGTGAATAATCTCTCCTGGATTTGATGGTATACCACCAGCGCATATATACTTCAACTGGGTGTGGTGTATTCATATGGGCCTCCACATTAGATCTAGTCCTGCAAAACCTCGCTAGGCGGAAGTGCTGACACAAGCCGGAGCTGAGTCCTCAGATGCACTTCTGTTTCAAACAGATCACTTGTTGCTTAAGCACTTGACATGTGACCTTTGTCCTGGGACCTTTCAACATTTGTCCAATGCTCAGCGTTTTTCATGATTTATCAAACAGTTTTTCATCTGCTCTATATGAAGATGCTTCCCTGAAGCACAGAAACTCTTCCTTCAAGCTACTGCAGATAATTGCAGTAGTCATCTCTGCTTCCAGATGGCTGTGTGGAAATTGGCCCTGGATTTATCTCGGCGGTATCAGGTGGTAGACCAATCTAGTAGCAAGGATCAACCTGCGCACGGGTTTATCGTTTTGACTAAACTGCAGTGCAAATCAACTCCTGCGGCTGAACCAACGGTCAACCCATGCGCTCTTGTTGGATGGGGTTGAGTGAGACCATCAACGGCTTGCTACAACGCGGTCACCAAGAAACACTGAACTAGAACCTGGGGCTCGACGAATCCACTGCAACCATTTGGTACAGATTCAACCCGCAATTGACAGCCGTTGTGGTGGCAAGAGCAACGTGTTTGTCCACTGAAGTCCCCTGGAATACATCTTTTCAGGCACAGTTCCCCTCTGGGTTGAATTTTACAAGGCACAAAACCAGGGAGTTTGCGATGCATAAACTGTGGTACCCCCCATCTCCAAGTGGATTTTTTGAAAAACCATCAATTCATGGGGACTCGAAGTTGATGGAGAATCGCATTTTTTTGAGTCTGCAGAAGCTGAGGTCGCCACAGAGTTACTCCTCTGGGTTGCAGGAGATCGTTCTCGATGCGACGAGTTGTGCCTTTGTGTTCACTTCTTCATGTCGAACCTCAAGTTTTGCTCATTTTTTTTCATAGCGACTCTGTCACTCTTTGCACTGAAGGACACGTGGATTCTACGCCGAAAGTTATTGACAGATGCAAAGTAGGAAATTGCTCCAGAGTTCGAAGGTGAGAGTCTTACGCGCTGCAGATTGCTCTCTCCGTTTTGGTTCAAGTAGGTGCAAGACATATTTGCAAACATTCTGCTATGCTTCTTAAATATATTTCCAAAATAGACTGGACAAATTCAAGGCAGATTGTAATCATGAAGCTACATATTGACAAGATATCTGGTCAGGTGTTGTCATTCTGTTTGTTAAAAGTAGAGACCATCTAGGATCTACTCATAGAGACAACACGTCTGCATGATGAAGCGGACCGATGGCTTTTGTGCGGTGATCTTCACCACCATTTGGCTGGCCGTGGTTGTTTCCTATGTGGCTGCCCCATGCAAGTTGGTGGAGAACTCCGGGTATGACAAAACCGTAGCCTGGTTTGCTTGTCAGAAACGGGATACATTTCCAGCTGAGCTGCCTACTCTGACTTTGGTGTTCTGCCTCGTTCTATGTTTGGTGCTTGTCCCTGGAACCATGCTGACACTATCAGCTCTCCAGCGAAATCTGTTGATTCACAGCGTTGGTATTGCCACACTGGCAGCTTGCATCTTGAAGGCCTTCCTTGAGAAGTGGATCGGGGACCCATTCAGTTGGTCCATGCTGGAACACTGGTTGATGTACACAGGCACTGTAGCAGGAAGGGCGCTATCAGTGTATCTTGGCATGTTGCTGCTTGCGATCTCAAGAAAGTCGGTAGTTTCAGACTTGCATGGATTGGACTACACAAATATGATTGCCTTTCACCGAGTAGCTGGTTGGTGGGTGCTGGCTATGAGCGTGATACACGTGCTTGCTTTTGTTTCCTATTTCCTTCAGACAGGTGGTTGGCAATTGCTCTTAGAGGAGGTTTTGCCAGTAGCTCATCAGTGCAATCCGGAAGATCAAGATTGCTGCCCAGATTGCTGGAACATCTACGGACTGATAAACTTCTTTGGTGTCGTCGCATTTGCAGCAGCAATCGTCTTGGGAATTGCTTCGCAGCAATGTGTTCGTCGAGGTTACTACAACCTTTTCTACATCACTCATTTGGTGTCATCCTTTGTGTTCCTGCTTTTCTGCGGCTTGCATGACTTTCTATCAGTGATTCTGATGTTTCCAGGTCTTGTGCTCTACTTCAGAGATCGTTTCATTGCTTTTACATCAGACAAGAAGACAGAGGTGTCTGTCCATATCCTATCTCAAAGGAAGGCTTCATGTCTGTTGCTGGTGTCATGGTACCCTCCTCGAGACAAAAGGGGCTCGCATCTTTTGCCGGGCACTCGCTTTGTGTATCTCCGGGAGAAGAGTATTTCGAGACTTCAATGGCACCCATATTCGGCAATTTTTCATGGCGACCGTGCATGTATTTTACTCAAAGGAGTGGGTGATTGGTCAGCATCGTTGTGCAATCTGGCGAACGGAAATGCCTTGGGACTGAGCATAGAAGGTCCATATGGCAAGCCTGTGAGTGACACCACAACTTCGCAGCTACAGGCTCTGCTTGGTGTGCAATCCAGAAATGAGGAAAATCGTACACTGCTTCTGCTGGCAGGTGGTGTTGGCATTTCCCCCTTCATTGACCTCATTGCTGGTCTGCCTTCGATCAAGGATGCTCGCTGGCATAGAATCAAGCTGGTATGGGCAGTGCGTGGTGAAGAGTACAATGGACTTGTGGCTGCAACTGATCTTCACTTCCTCAGTCAGAGAGCTGAAATCTCAGTTTTTGTGACATCAGAGGTGCCGGTGTCTGAAGCCTCTGAAGAGGGCCTCCTCAATGAGCTCAGCAAGATCGGACCGGCTGAGAGCAAAGCGCCTGAAAATCGTGACCGGAATGTCTCAGGGCTCATGGTCACCTGGTGGAGCTTTGTCCTGATCGTGGCTGGTGCAACAGCATCAGGCTTTCTGTCCCACAGTTTGTCAATCTTGTGGGCGAATTCGTCTGATGTCAGCAGCTTCCTGGAATGGGCCCTGCTCACTCGTGTGGTGCCCGTTCTGTTTGTTGCCATTGCAGTTGTGCTGATTGGCATCAGCTTGCTGTTGATTCCAACATGTTCGAGACGTTGTCAGCTAGAAACCCTGCACTCTCCGGCACCTGTGTCACTCAGCAGACGTCAGGTAGAAGCTGGATTGGGGAGGGAGATTTCAGGACAAGGTCCCAACATCCAGCACTGCAAACTGAATATACAGTCCCTTTTAGAGCAAGAAGCAGAGCTTGGTCCACTGGAGCTGAAAGCATGCGGTCCAGAGCGCATGCTGTCTGCCCTTACGGATACGGCGAAATTGCTGAACAGCCGCGGGCACAAAGTTGTTTTGGACAAATTGGAGTCTGAACTTTGACATGCCCATGAGATTGCTCATTTGCAATGTGGATTGTTTGTGGCGAGAAGACGAGATTTGTTTCAATCTTGTTTTGAGACTTTAGATAATAATTCCTCCGAGAGCACCGGGGTTTAACAGGGTTCAACATGGCATAAGGACTACGAGGACACCTCTTACTGCTTCATGATAATTCAGGGCAATCAAGTCACCTCCACAAACCTATATGCTTAGTGAACAATTCATCAAGGGGACTTCAATAAAGAGTTTTGGGCCAACTCTTTTTTGGCGACGCTTACAGCACTCGCGTCCCTCAGTCGGTGAATGTTGAGGGACATAGCATCATGAGACATCTCATCATGCGGGTACTAGAAAGTATTGCAGTCACAAAAAAGAAACAAAAACAATCCCCTTAGAAGCGTCCCGACACAAGTTCGGGCATAGCACGAGTGCTGGCCGTGATTCTGGGACAGCTTGCACTAAGAGTGCCAGGAGCAAGATGTTGTTTTATCCACTATTTATGCCTTAAAATATTTTCAGAGGTATATCTTAAAGCACATCATTCGATCCCGATATTCTGAAGTGCAAATTGTCCACTAGGTGCAGTATTTTCCAGACATTGTTGTAAATCTTCGTGAGTGACCTGCTCTCACCATTGCATGCAAACTTAATGGCTCTTTTGTTAAGGCATTGTTGCCGGCCTTGCTGTGAGACGGGTATAGACGACTGCTTGTCGCAGCAGACATTACGTCCGGTGTTTTTGTTATAGATGCTGAACTTTCACGATTTCCTTCCATTTGAAATCAGATTTGTGTGCCGGAAATCGTATGAAAGTCAGCAAACCGGACAGTCCACAGCAGTAATCCTTGCAGAATTGTCTTCCAGCGATGCTTAAGTATAGGCACAAGCCCCAAATTTTAACGATCACAGACCTGACAAGTGCAAAGGTGTGCGACACCAAAGGCAGATGTCACAAGGATAGCTAATGGATCAGCTGAATATCCCTGACTTGGTTGTAATGAGAACCTACTGGATTCAAGATCTGAGTTATGGCTGAAAAACCTCGCAGCAGAAACGCTTGATCCAAGAGGGAGACTGAAACTTTCAGCCATCTACACACACATTACTCTTTTTCAGCCATTATTTTTAGCATCGACAGCAGATCAATATTGGATCAATTGATATGGACCACCATGGACCAACAGCAGTTGTCTAAGCAGGAGCTTCCGAGTTCGACAACTGGAGAGCTTTCGAACACCAGGCTGGCTGCAAAGCTTGGGACTCACCATCATGAGATCCATCGGAGATGATGCATAGGAGATGCATATGTGAGACTCGTTTTGCGGGGTCACTGCATTAGTGAAATGGTGCAAACGGGTATCGTGGCCAACTTTGCCCTCAATATGCCTTTTCAAAACAGCCAAAGAAAGTGGCATAATTTTAACACAACAGGCTGGAACAAGACTGTACTACAAGGAGTCATTTTTGTTCACTTTTCTTTCAGAAGATAGTCTTTTGTGACAGGGAACAGGATTCTCACTAGGACGAAATATCCAAAACAATCCCAAAACAAACTTGCAGCTCATGGTAGCGTGCAGATGTCGGATGTTGGAATATGATTAATCTGTTCAAAGCTCCTGCAACATGCCAGACTGCTGTGAAAGGCTTGACTTGGGCGGGACTTGATATCGGAAATCCCCATACAGAAAGGTTTATGAGGAAGGTGCGACGGGTAGAAGTCCAGAAATGGCGAACTGTCAAAACTGATGATGTCCGAATCATACATGGTTTCCAGGAGCCAATTTGTCAACTGGGATATGGTGGTTTCTCAAAATAGGGGACCCCCTAAATGGTTGGTTTATACCTATAAATGGTTAGTATTCAATTTGGGGGTCCCCGAATTGAGAAACACCCACCTTCATAATAGCAAATTTGACACGTTGTAATTTGTAGGACTCAATATATGAGCCGTGCTTTTTCTTACTTGTATCAATCATGAAACTGTTTTGGGGGCGCTCATGTGATTGTGGATCTCGCTTCTTAAGTCCCACCTCACATCCTCAGCCAATTTTGCTAACCTTCGTGGTTGCTCAGCCACCAAGCCGGTTGTTTGTTTCTTGTTCAGATTGGCCGCACATTTGCTGTACTGGACAGTTCAAAAGGTTAGATTTATACAGGATATTTGGATGTTGAAAGATATTCAAAACTAAAAAAATCGAGAATGTGAAGGTGGCCAGAAAGGGATTTGAGCAGAAGCCTTTCAGACAAGTCAATGTTTCTGTGATTCTTGGTTGTTGGTTGTTCGTTGTTGGTGGCTTCAGTCTGAAAAGCACCAAGGTTGAGCTCTTGTTTGCTGCCTTGAGTGACGCTCTGGCTTGAGAGGGTGCCAAAGTTGCAATGTGACAGCTTGGCCAAAATGGAAGGAAATTGAGTTGGAATGGTTGAATGAAGAGATGAAATATGGGGCAACCCTGCAAAACAGGTCGTTCCGGCCAGGGAATCGTAGGAGATTTCTTTGTTTCATGCAGTTCTTGCAGGAAGTCTCTTTGCAGATTTTTTCTTTCCACTCGACTCCTGTCTTGCCAACCTCAGATCCCTCAAAACATGCCAGTTTTTACAACAGCCTTTTCTTGCGCTGGGCTCAAGGTTTTCTGTAAAGATTCCAACGATGTGTGAAACTGCGGAGAAATTTCAACACCCAGCATATAATCACATTCTTGTCCACATCAGCCACCAGCAGTGTTCCAATTCCCTCAGTACACATTTAACTGCCACAGTTGCGGAATCGTGGATGAACTTGGGTTAACATGAACCAGGTATCGCCAGCAGTTGAAGACGTGGCCACGCATGGCTGGTCCAAATCCTAGGGCACGGCAGAACTGCAGTTGAGCACTTGACGAAGTCGGGGCTGCGGCTTGCTAGATTGACTGTACAGCATTCCCACCTGGGCAACCAACCAATTCCTTGAAAAAAAGCAGGAGAGTTTTTCCATTTCAGGGGATAGTCCTCCCAAAAAAGCAAGCACTGGCGATCTTTCTTGCCGCATGGCATGGTCTTGTTTTGTGGGAAAAATGCTTCGCCTTAGCTGATTTCTTAGCCATGACGGAGGCAGGGAGCTGGGGGACGAAATCGTGTGCCCTGTGGGCAGAGGGAGTATATGATAGGGGACCCTCCAAATCACGCATTATTAACCATTCATAGTACTAAACCCTCCATTTTTTGGGGTTCCATATTTGAAAAAAATCCACCATACAGTTGAGATAATAGTGTCGTCTGGCCGATTTGTGATGAAATAAAGAAACTGCATACCTTTCGGAACAGGAGGATCTCTATACTCTCATGAAGACAAGGTTGGCGCAGCGGCTCAGGGCACCATACACCATTTTTCCATGTCTTTATGAAGATTTCCATGTTGTTTCTTGTATACCCTTCCCTTGTAACAGTAACAAGTTCAACAACACCACTGACCCCCATCAAAAAATGGAAAGACCTAAACTATGTTGGTTCCAATCTCTAGTTGTTTCTCGTGCAGTGAGTTTTTGACCCTTCCTGACCACCATCAATAGATATCGACCATCAACTTTCATCAAGCATCATTCATTCTCAACCATGATCAAGCATGATCAATCGTGATCATCAACCTCTATCGATCGTGATCATCAACCATGGCCATCCATCATTTATGACTAGTCATCGTCAAGCACAGCCTTCACCAACCATGATCAGCCTTCACCCACCATCAGTTCACCTGTGCGCCAGGCCACTCTATCGGAGATCTGCGGAATCACGGCGCTCCCAGCGGTGGCTGCTTGGCAGAACCAACCCCGGTCTCACCAAGGGGGGCGTAACATGGCCATGGTACAAAAGGTGGTCCGCCCATCAACACGTTGGGCGTATTGGTGTTTCTCAAGCCATAGGGGACCCACAAAAACGGTTGGTTTAGACCTGCAAATGGTTTATATTGGATGATTTTTAGGGGTATCCCTATTTTAAGAAACCACCTTATTGGTACTTGACCATGAACCATTTCTGACCATTCTTATCCATAGTTATCAATTGTTATCCACTACCCATTGTAAATACCCAAAATCAACCCCTGTGAATCTCAATCGGTTTTGTGCTAGGACTTGGTGGGTGTGCATTCCATTCAAGCAAAGGGCCCGCCGCAGGCTTTCCTGCTGCAGTGCTTGCTCTCTTAGTTTTGGTTCATATAGGTGCAATCATATTTGCAAGCATGCTGCCGTGCTTGTTGAACGTATTGCTCCAAACTCGAATCTGCACAGACTCAAGGATGATTGAAATCTACACAGGGAGGTGTTTGTTAGGCTGCTTATTGACAAGATGTCTGGTCAGGAGTTGTTATTCTGTTTGATGAAAGTAGGGAGCATCGAGGATTGAGACAACACACCATCACGATGAAGCGGACCGATGGCTTTTGTGCGGTGATCTTCACCACCATTTGGCTGGCCGTGGTTGTTTCCTATGTGGCTGCCCCATGCAAGTTGGTGGAGAACTCAGGGTATACTATGGCTTTGTTTGCTTGTCAGAACTTGGATAAGTTTCCAGCTGAGCTACCTACTCTGACTTTGGTGTTCTGCCTCGTTCTATGTTTGGTGCTTGTCCCTGGAACCATGTTGACACTCTCAGCTCTCCGACGAAATCTGTTGATTCACAGTGTCGGTATTGCCACACTGGCGGCTTGCATCTTAAAGGCCTTCCTTGAGAAGTGGTTGATGGATCCTTCATCCAAGTCCACGCTTGGGAGCTGGTTGATATTTACAGGTATTGCAACCGGAAGGGCGCTTGCAATGTATCTTGGCATGATGCTGCTCGGGATCTCGAGAAAGTCTGTAGTATCAGACTGGCGTGGATTAGACTACACCAATATGATTGCTTTTCACCGAGTAGTCGGGTGGTGGGTGGTGGCTATGAGCGTGTTACACTCGCTTGCTTTTATTTTCTATTACCTTCAGAAAGGTGGTTGGCATCAGCTGCTGATGGAGTGCTTCCCAATAGCAGGTGCATGCAATCCGGAAGATCAAGATTGCTGGAACATCATCGGACTCATAAACTTCTTTGGCGTGGTTGCATTTGCGGCAACCATCGTCTTGGGAATCTTTTCGCAGCAGCGTGTTCGTCGAGGTTTTTACAACCTTTTCTACTTCACTCATTTGGTGTCATCCTTTGTGTTCCTGCTTTTCTGCGGCTTGCACGACTTTCCATCAGTGATTTTGATGTTTCCAGGCCTTGTGCTCTACTTCAGAGATCGTTTCATTGGTTTTACATCCCGAGACAAGAACACAGAGGTGACTGTCCATATCCTATGTCGAAGGGAGGCTTCATGTTTATTGCTGTTGTCATGGTACCCTACTCGGGACAAAAGGGGCTCGCATCTTTTGCCGGGTACTCGCTGGGTGTATCTCCAGGAGAAGAGTATTTCTAGACTTCAATGGCACCCATATTCGGCAATTTTTCATGGGGACCGCGCATGTATTTTACTCAAAGGAGTGGGTGATTGGTCGGCATCGTTGTGCAATCTGGCGAACGGAAATGCCTTGGGACTGAGCATAGAAGGTCCATATGGCAAGCCTATGAGTGATACTATGACTTCGCAGCCGCAGGCTCTGCTTGGTATACAATCCAGAGATCACGAAGATTGTACACTGCTTCTGCTGGCAGGTGGTGTTGGCATTTCCCCCTTCATTGACCTCATTGCTGGTCTGCCTTTGATCGAGGATGCCAGCTGGCATAGAATCAAGCTGGTATGGGCAGTGCGTGGTGAAGAGTACAATGGACTTGTGGCTGCAACTGATCTTCACTTCCTCAGTCAGAGAGCTGAAGTCTCAGTTTTCGTGACATCAGAGGTGCCAGTAGCTTCAGCATTTGAAGAAGGCCTTCTCAATGAGCTCATCAGGATCAGGCCAACGGAGAGCGAAGCGCCTCCACCTCAAAATCGTCGGCACTTTGGGCCAATCACTTGGTGGAGCTTTGTCCTGATCGTGGCTGGTGCAACAGCATCAGACTTTCTGGCGCACAGTTGGGCAATCAGGGTGAGAATGTATGTCAGCAGCTTCTTGGAATGGGCCCTCCTCACTCGTGTGGTGCCCATTCTGTTTGTTGCCATTGCAGTTGTACTGATTGGCACCGGCTTGCTGTTGATTCCAACATGTTCTAGACGTTGTCAGGTAGAAACCCTGGACTCTCCGGCACCTGTGTCACTCAGCAGACGTCAGGTAGAAGCCGGATTGGGGAGGGAGATTTCAGGCCAAAGTCTCAACATCCAGCACTGCAAACTGAATATACAGTCCCTTTTAGAGCAAGAAGCAGAGCTTGGTCCACTGGAGCTGAAAGCATGCGGTCCAGAGCGCATGCTGTCTGCCCTTACGGATACTGCAAGATTGCTGAACAGCCGCGGGCACAAAGTTGTTTTGGACAAATTGGAGTCTGAACTTTGACATGCCCATGAGATTGCTCATTTGCAATGTGGATTGTTTGTGGCGAGAAGATGAGGGATTGAATTTTTTGTTTGGAGGCTTCAGATCATAATTCTGGGACAGCTTGCACTAAGAGTATCACAAGAAAAATGTTGTTTTATCAGTTTTATCCATTACCTACGGCTTCAAGGTTTTTTCTGAGGTCTTCGTTAGAGCACATCTCCGGATCCTGAATATTCTGAAGTGCAAATTGTCCATGAGGTATTTTCCAGACCTTGCTGTAAATCTGCGGGAGTGACCTGCTCTCACAATTGCATGCAAATTCAATTGTTATTGTCTAGATATGGTGCTTTCTTAGAATATGGAAGCCCACATGGTTGGTTTATTAGTAAAAATGGTTCATAATGGATGATTTGGGGGTACGCCGATTTTTAAGAAACCACCATATTGTTGCCGGCCTTGCTGTGAAACGAGTATAGACGACTGCTGATCACAGCAGACGCTCAGTCAGGTGTTTTTGTAGATGCTGACCTTGAACGATTTTCCTTCCATTTGCATTCAGATTTGTAACCGGAAATCGTATGCAAGTCAGCAAACCTGACACTCCACAGCAGTTCCGTAGAGGAGTTTTATGTATATAGTTTATGGAATCCTTGCAATTTTTTTCAACTGAGGGGTGCTTTTTGGGCACAGGTGCAAGTGCGACTGATTGCAGCGCCGGGCAAAGGTGTGCGACGCCAAAGACAGATGTGATGGCACGAGGATAGCCCTGTCCTGCATGGACCTGTTTCGCCGAGGCCATGGCCTTGGGATCCATGGCGGTCTCCGCCGGGCAGCCGTACCTTTGGCGGATCTGGGACTGGGAGACTGGTGCCAGGTTGGGCATGATGTAGACCGTGCAAGTCTTGCAAAAGTCTTGCTAGATCTATCTAGGTGTAGCTACCTACATATCTACCTACATACCTACATACCTCACCTTTTTTTTCCCAAGAGGCGACCAGAAATCATGCACGATTGCGGCCTATTGCACATAAATTCTGAGCTCAAGGAAAGCGAATCAACCCTGCCCAGCAGTATCGATGCCAATGCTGCTGCCACACTGAGTGACAGTAAGCTCTTTACAGAGTGCTAGGAAACTGTCTCGCGGGGATTCAGCTGATGATGCAACCGGAAAAGTTCCGAGCGCTTCGGCAATGGCGCCTGCCATTGCGGCGCAGAACGCCGGTGCATATTCCTTCAATTTCGCAGTGCGAAATGCGCCGTCATCTTGACGGCCTGTTGAGGCAATCTGGGGCGCTACTGTACATAGGCGCCACTCACTCAAATGCTTTGCAAGCCCACGAAGACGTACTGTAAGGAGACATGTCGGTTTCAAGGATTCTGACCCATAGTATCCCTGGTGAACCAGCCGGAGCTCCACGGCAGGCATTCACAGGAGGAAGGCTACCAGGGGCAATTTCCAGATTGATGCAGACTGCTCTGAGAGGTCTGCGGGATGTTCCAACAGCCCAAGGCCACCATAGCAGAGCATCAGATACATCGAAACCAGTGCAAACCCGAGCAACTGGTTGCCGCAGACAACCTGTTTGAGCACGCCAACTCCTAGCGAGCGAAAGCCCCATAGTTCAGCAACACTGCGTAGAACTCGTGGGCCTCGAGCAGCTCGGCCGCAGTCGGTCTTGAGCTCTCCCGTGCTCTTGACCAGGTTGAAAGACATGATGTAGACCGTGCAAGTCTTGCAGTAGTCTTGCTAGATGTATCTAGGTGTACCTACCTACTTACATATCTACCTGCATACCTATATGCCTCACCTAGATACATCTCTACCTGGATACATCCACGCTGGTGTTCTGTCGCCTTGGGTGCCTGTGCATTTGGACCACGTGCCTGGTTGGCATCCAGGCCCAGGACGTGCATCCAAGCTGATCAGCAGATGGGCTATGACAGCTATGAGAGCTATCAAAGAAGATTGAAAGTTTCATCATGTGTCATCATCTTTGATCATCTTTGGTCATTCAGTCATTCTTTTATTTATCCGTTGATTCGGTCGTTCGTGAAAATGACGATACAGATTGTCATTTTCAAGATGACCATGAACTTCATGAACGATCTTGTCACGATGGTCAACTTCAGAACTAGCAGCATTATGAATTCTGGCGTGAACCTCCTGAGCATTTGAACCATCAATAATCCATCCATCCAGCCATCATGAACCATCGCGAACTGCATCCATTGTCCAACCATCAACCAATCCATCAAGCCTCATGAATCCACCATTCCCAGCCATCATTCACCAACCATGTACCGTCAATAACCATCAATAAACCATTGCTAACCACATCATTAGCCATCATTAAGAATCAACCATTATTGCTGTTATCATTAACCATCATTCACCATCGTCAACCACTGGATTATCAATTATGAACCATCATTAATCCTTTTTGCTGGCTATCCCGAGAAAGTGATCATTAATCCATTCACCATCATTATCACCATTGACAATCATTGACCATCGTTAACCATCGCGACTAACCAACCAATCAGCCAGCATTACCATCATTATCACCATTACATAACCATCATTAACCATCAGTTGATCATTATCAACCATCAATTGAGCATCAATTCACCAGTAGTTGACCAACCATGAAATCTACTCCATCCACCATTGACCATCCATCAATTAACCAGTCCCAACAATTATGAACCAACATTGACCAACAGCATTATAATCCATTCATTTACTATCATTATCATTAATCAGCATGTCCATCTATCAGCATGTTCATCATTTAATCCACCAACCATCGGCATGTTAATGATTCATCCATGTTGATGATTTACTATCATTGATCATCATTATGGATTTCCATCATCTATAATCATGAACCAATATCCACCAGCCATCATTAACCAACCAATCAACCATCATTAGCCAACCATCAGCATGTCTCAACCATTGTTTCCCTTATTATTGCTGGTCATTATCCCCAATTATTGGTTGGTTAATATTGACCCACAGCCATGTCAATCCATCCTTGTCTGTCTCACTTGTCTCACCTTCCAGGTCAGAGAAGCTGGAGGCGAGGCTCCAGCATCTCTCCGCGGGAGTCCGGCGTCCCATCGGTTGGTCACAACTGGCACTGGGGCAAGTGGGCAAGGCAGTGGGGGAGTGGTGAGTAGTCAGGGATGTATCTACCTACCTATCTATCTATCTATCTATCTATCCATCCAATTGGAAAGAACCAAGCAATATGATGGGACTCGCGAACCAACAATCCACGATTGATCTTACGGAAAATGAAGCGAAGTCAGCATTCCGCATGGTTCCAGGCCTGCGTCGATTTGAAACGATGAAGACCTTTTCCAAGTTGAAAGGTTTCAAGGTCCCGACCTACTGATTTGCATGGCCATTTCGGGACTGGTTACTAAGCATGGGTTAGTAACGGGCGAGTTCGCTCACCTTACAGGGCAACCAGCATGATATCCGTGGCACAGCAACGAGGTGTACAGCAAGGGAAGGCCCGACCACTCCGGACAGATTCGCAGCACTGAGTTACTCCTGGGCGCCGTAACCACCGAGATTTTCCCCATTCTCAGGTGGGGGAAATCGACAGGTTTTGGGCTGCTGATATGGCGGATGGTTGGTCGATGTTGGTTCATGATGATTAGGAATGGTGAATTGATGGTCAATGGTTGGACAATGGATCATGAATCTCTGTTTAATTGATGGTTAATGGCAGTTAATGGTTGCTAGATTGATGGTTAATGGTTGTTTCATTATTGGTTGCTTGATGATTAGTCAGTGGTGAATGATGGTTTATGATTGATTGTCGTGAATTCGCCCAACAAACATACTTCGTCAAGATCCAGAGAGTATTCTTCTCTTACTGTTGCATTTTTGGGGTGAAGATCTAGAGTTTTTGGAGCCGCAATCGTATGGGCAGTGGGTGGGGACGAGCGGAAACCTGGTAAATGGCTTGGGGCGGACCTGGGGATCAATAGCGATGATGGCATCGATACGCATTACTCGGCTGTTTGGGGGTCCCAAATTTCCCACCGCTGGGTGTCAGTTGGACGGTTCTGCACGAGAAGTGACACTTGGTTTGAAGACATTTGGATACATTTCTTTGGGTGAAAGCTTGAAGATTTTTGCTTCCGCATTCAATGTTGTATACACAAATGACAGTGTCCACAAATGTGGATCCCTCAAAAGAACTAGTTTCGGAAAACCAGAATAAGGGTACTTGAGTTTCTTAGATTCTGGACATCCTTGGAGCTTTACCAACGAACATTGTGATGAGTTCCTGTGGTGACAAACAGGATGGGAAATCCTGGAGAATTGGATTCCTATGAGTTTGGCAATGCGTGATTTGGGCTCAACCCAGGAGTCACCTTTGGCTTAGACATGACAAGAATGGCCAGGCAGCATGCTCCATTGACAACAGAAAGGAAATCATTTTGCATTTTGAAAGAGCATTTGGAATGGCATCCAAAAAATGGCAAGCAAGCAGTTTGTGCTTCCCAAGAGCTGGCCCTTTAAGTGAGTTCAAATCTGTGTCGTAGCAATCTCGTCAGGATGAATCATTTGAAGCTGTTCCACAGTATCCACAGGACAAGTCTCGTATCCCTGCAGCACTTCACAAGTTCCAATGCACGTCCCTCGCCATGCACAACACTGGCTGCAGAAAATGTTGGTGGCTGGTGTTGCTGCCAGTGGCCTGCGGATTTAAGCTCTTTCCCACCCAGTGCGTCAACGCCACTGGCTGTAATGGAACCGAGGCGCAGGGCATACCAAAGGTCTCTCAAGGAACCCACCACAGTTCACGGTTTGCCTCGCCTCCCATGGAGGTTGGTAGAATGGTTTGCCTTTGGGGAGGGGTGTTCCTCTCTTGCTGGTGTGAAATCTGATGCTGTTGCAGGATGGTTTCTACATTGTTGAGGAATTCAGCTTCGATGATCCTGGAGATCAAATCACTGTTGTTGACCTTCCGAAGAGTCGCCTGCTGGAATGTAAAGCTCGACATTTGGTGCCAGTGGATAGGGCACACTGCCCTGAGAACCAGGCGGGAAAAGATTTTTTGCTTCACCAGGTTGCTGGTTGGTCGCATTATTCAAGTTAATGCTTACAGAAGGCTAGGGGGGGATCTAGTTATATTATGATATGCATTCATGCACAGGGTCCTGCCCTTCAAGCCGAGCCGATACATTGGCCAGGATTTTGCTGGTGCCTGATTTTTGCGACCCGTACCTCACAGTCGCTTCTGCATGCGAGGAAAAACATGTCATACATGTACCAACGCTTACGGGGTTTAAGATGTGACTGTGAGCACTTTGTTCCCTAAAGTGTTTTGGTTCAAGTTGGATGTCTTGCCCAAATTGCAAGACTTACCACGGGGTCCCGGTGTGTTCCTGCTGCCAAACGCATTTCCGAATTGGAAATCTCCTCCAATCAGGGAGGCTCAGCGTCTACCAGGAGGGGGCTGTACTTTCAGCCCTCCGAAACTGCGCGGGGGCCTTAGCAGACCTGTGCGAAGGTGAGGCAGCAGGTGGACCTTTCGGGCCGAAGAAGCTCGATTCAACGGGGCAAGAGATCCCTGAGACCGGTAAGTGGCCGGAAAGCAGAGGCAAGGAGCCCGTGGAGAAGGAAGGAACAGAGGGAGCAAAGAGTTCAGCATCCAAGAGAAAGAAAAGAGAGGGAAAAGGAGTAAAGGAAAAGAGGAGACCCAAGAAGGTAGAAAAGCCCAGCAAGAAGAGATCTCCGAGTCCAGATAGGACAACAAAGAGGAAAAAGAAGTCAGAGGAGAGCGGATCCAAGAGTGAAGAGGAAGAAGAGTCACCGGAGGAGAGGAGAAGATCGAAGGCGACCAGCATCGGGGAGAGAGAGCCCTTGCCAAGGTTGCAAGAAAGAGTGGATAGGCACGTCGAGAGCCATCCCAAGGAGTACGGACTTCGAGGTATATCCGTGCGGGGAAGTGTCGCGAGGCACCTCTCTGAAACACACTCTAGAGGCCACGAAGCACCTCCAGAGCCAGAAGGGCCACCGCCCAACAAGGAGAGGGAAGAGTTTGAGGAGTACCTCAGACGAAAGCGAGAAAAGGAGCGAGATAGATCGCCGGGAAAACCCAAGAAGGAGAAAGGCTTTAAGCACTGGCAACGAGGGCGTCATAACTGGCGCTCGAAGAACCGTGGGTAGCCATGGCGCCAAAAGCCAAAGCAAAAGCCGGGCCAAAGGCCAAGGCAAAGGCCGTGGCCAAGGGCAAAGCCAAAGCGAAAGCAGCTGCAAAGGCAGCTCCGAAGCGGGGAGCCTTGAGAAGAGGAGGAAGGCCCTTGAGGCCACCAAGGATGCGCAGGCCATCGGGGAGAGACCCTGGAGGAGAAGAGGTTACGGGGGAAACGCCCCTGGAGAAGTGGCAAGCTGGGCAGATGGTTTCGATGCAGGACGTGGTCACCGACTGGCTCCTGGCGTGCCCCACCATAGTGCTGGAGGCGCAGTACTACCACAAGGGGTGCGGGATCGCTGGGAGAGTTCTAGGAGTTCAACGCCGAGGAGAACACACGTACATCAACATCGAAGTGGTTGGGACCACCGACGAAGGTTTGCTGAGGATGGTTTGCGGTCAGCCAGAGATGGTGATGAGGGTACACAAGTGCACCCCGGGATGTTCTCACGAAGAGGTGGCCGACGACTTGTGTCACGGTCTCAGAGTGAGAGCAGCCCTTCTCGATGGCAACGACGAAGGATGGATCAACAATGTTCATCGAGGAGGACCAGCAGCCCCCCACGACGAGCTAGGGCCACTCAGAGCTCGCGACTTGTGTCACGGTCTCAGAGTGAGAGCAGCCCTTCTCGATGGCAACGACGAAGGATGGATCAACAATGTTCAGCGAGGAGGACCAGCAGCCCCCCACGACGAGCTAGGGCAACTCAGAGCTCGCGGACACGGCGTGGGAGCAGAAGCCAGACCCGACGGGGACAAGGGCCCTGCAAAGGAGGAGGATCCCAAGGACGGGAAAAGCAAGAAGAAGAAGAAAGAAAAGAAAGACAAAAAAGAGAAGAAAGCCGAGAAGGGAAGTTCGAGGAGCGTCGACTCTATGTACGATGGAGCTCGAGCCAGGGCATGCAGCCAGAAGAAGCCCAAGGCCCTGTTTTCGGGGACGGGCATGGATCCCCGGGAGAAGGTCCGGGCAAGGGTATCGAAGAGAGCCAGGAAGTTTGTGGCAAAGCGAGGCAAACCCTCAAGCTCCAGCTCAAGCACCTCAAGTTCAGGCGACGAAGAGGGCGACATCCAAGTGGGGGAAGAGAACATCTTCCAACAGGCAACGAAAGTTCGTGCCGTGGCGGAGAACTATCCAGGCACGTTGTCGGCAGCTGCGTTGGCCCAGATGAGATCATGTCTCATGCAAGAGAGGGGCTTTGAGGACTCCAGAGGCAGTCTACAGCCTGTGGCGCTTCAGTACATGCGCCAGACGATGCAGCGGAAAGCCAGTGGAGGTGTCCTCCGCGAAATCCTCACAGTGTCCACAGCCATCGACCACCTGGTTCGTGGACGGGCCGTTCAGGCTCTGGACGTGTTAGTCCAGAGACTAAAAAGCGTAGAGTCAAGTCTCTGCGGAACGCACTGGAGCGTATCTCAAAAACTCGAGATACCCTTGCCCGAAAATCCCACCATAACGGGATTCGGAGAGCTCCGGGATGCAAGGAAGGAGGTGGCGCAAGAGGCCCAGACGAAGCGCCTAGCTGCCCTTCCGGATGGGTCCCAATCGCAGAAAGGAGCAGGGAAAGGCAAAGGTCAATGGAACGAGAATCGGAAAGGCAACGAAGGGAAGAAAGGAGGCAAAGGAGGAAAGCAACAGGACGACAGGTGGAAGACGAAGAGAGACGAAGGATCGGGGAAGAATCCCTGAAGGCTGGGCAGAAAGATGCTGAGGCAGCGGGGGAGATGGACCCTGGAAGCAAGAAGTCCACTCCAGAGGAAAAGACTGAACACAACCCAACTGAACCATCGGGGTCAAGAGACCCTGGAAGCGAAGCAACGCTCCATGAGGAGAGAGATATCCAGAATGACTGGGAGACGAACCGAACTGAAGATGGCCAATATGAGGGAGGGAAGGAAATGGCCTTTGTTGGCCCGGATCATCATGCACGTCTCCTTCATAGCGATCGGAACTGTGGCGATTTAAACGGTTCAGCTATGTCAACAGTTCTCCCTTCAGCTCAGGTCTCGGTTGAGCCGGTCGGTTTGAAAAACCAGGCCACTGCTCCTGGGATCAGCCTGGAGGACAACCGTGAGCGCCACTCGCGGGAAAAGAGTGACTTGGAATTTGGAATGGTTGGTGGTTTAACCCTTGAAAGGTGTGGTCCAGTCCTGTTTCAACGACTTCTGGAGGTGAGCCCACTTCGCAGCAAGACCACGGGTAGGAGGAATAAATCGTCTATGTATCCCCTACCTACCTCCCGAAGTATCTTAAAGGATGGACCATGGGAACTTTCTGAATGTGGATTATCGTGGTTGCAGTGTACGGTGATTCGTTGAACTCGGTTTGGGGGGAAGAGCTATACTATGATGGGCCTGTCAATGATTGCCAGTGGTCGTGCCTGGAGAACCTTGCCAAAGACGTTCACCGGCTATGTAGCATTGACACCTTAGTACCCGAACTGAGTTGGAGCAGTTTTTTCCGTGTTAAAGCCATTGATTATCGTGGCGATGAAGTGAGGGTAGCTCAGCCCTTTACATGGAAAAACATCTCCCCGGCCTTGCCTAACGAGGTGGGGAAGGTACCTCTTGTTGAGGTTTGCTCCAAGGGCTGTCGACACTATGTAGAAGAGTTTCCAACCTTTTTGAAGCCGAAAGAAGAATGGGGCCGTATACCCAAACCCCGTGTTATGGTCAAGGATGAGGATTGGGCAGAGGTATGTTTAGGTTTGGTGCGTACCGGAGTTTGTGTGTTCATTGAAGAGGAAGATGTTTTCACAACACCAGCTGGTCCACTGTTGAACGGGCTCTTTGGCGTGACCAAGGACGAAGTGACCAGCGACGGGGTGGAGATCTTCAGATTGATCATGAATCTGGTACCGCTAAACATGTTATGCCAGCCCATGTCGGGGGATGTTGATACCCTGCCAACGTGGGGATCCATGAACCCATACTTCATCCAACCCCATGAGAATTTGCTCATCAGCTCGGAGGACGTAAAGTGTTTTTTCTATACCATGAGTGTACCATCTTCCTGGGTGCCGTTCCTGGCCTTCAACAAACCTGTACCAGCCCACGTGGTCCCAGACCATATGCGGGGTGAACGGGTGTACATTGCTAGCAGAGTCTTGCCTATGGGTTTTGTAAACTCAGTTTCGCTAGCACAACATGTGCACCGCAACCTGGTCAGTTGGAGTCAGCGACATGGTGGAGAAGACAATGCCCCTGAAGGGGAGTTGAGGAAGGACCGCGGCATGACGGTCAAAGACCCTGCTTGGAGGGTATACCTCGACAATTACGACCTTTTAGAGCGGGTGAAAGCTACTGACATGGTTGACCTTGAAGGCTCTTGTCCGCCGGGGGTGTTGGCCCTGAGACAAGAGTACGAGGTATGGGGTGTACCACGGAATGTGAAGAAGAGCGTGGCCAGGTCTAGCCATTGCGAGCTCCAGGGAGCCACCGTTGATGGCCAGGAAGGTGTAGCATTCCCCAGGGAGGCCAAACTTGTGAAGTACTTCGCTCTGGGTTTTTCTTTGCTCCAACTACCTGTGGCTAGGTTGAAGCAGTGGCAAGTTGTCTGTGGCGGCCTTGTCTACTTCACCATGTTTCGGCGTGCGCTTTTGGGGTGTCTCAACGCTGTATGGCAGCACATCGAATCCTACAAGGGGTGTACACGAACCTTCAAGCCCACGCCCGACAGTTGCAAGGAAGAGATTGCACGGTTGTTAGGGATGTTGGCCTTGGCACGCATGGACTTTAGGCTGCCCATGGTCGGGGAAGTCACTTGCAGCGATGCATCCATGCAAGGTGGAGGCATCTGCGTTAGCCATGCTCTCACCCAGGTGGGGGCCATGGTAGCGCATGGCTGCTTACGGGGAGAGATCCCTGAGACCCCTGGGGACTTGGCGGTGTTTGTGGTCGGACTTTTCGATGGGATAGGTTCCCTGAGAGTTGCTCTGGACTGTGTTGGTGTCCAGGTGGTTGGGTACGTGTCTGTTGAGATCAACGAAGCGGCCCGTCGTGTCGTGGAATCCCACTACCCTGGTGTCATCCATGTTCCTGACATCACAATCATCGATATGGATATGGTCTTGGAGTGGTCAAGGCGGTTTGGACAGTGTGACCTGGTCCTGCTGGGAGCTGGTCCTCCCTGCCAGGGAGTTTCGGGTCTAAACGCAGACCGCAAGGGAGCGTTGCGTGACCAGCGCTCCAACCTGTTTGTGCACATCCCCAAGATCAAGTCCATGTTGCAGCATGCGTTCAAGTGGTGCCCTACCCATGACATCGTGGAAAGTGTGGCCTCTATGGATGAAGTCGACAGAAACATCATGTCTGAAGCATTTCAAACTACACCTGTTCGCATCGATGCCGGTGACCTCACTTGGTGCCATCGACCTAGGTTGTATTGGCTATCGTGGGACCTTGCTCCATGCTCAGGTTATTCGTGGGACGGTGACACCTTGACTTTATCGGGGGACCAGCCCCTGAGCGAGGTGATCCGCGGTGGATGGGACAAGGTTGACAAGGGAAACGCCTTCCCCACCTTCACGACCAGTCGCCCACGAACACATGCTGGACGTCGCCCAGCCGGAGTTCATCACTGCACGTTGGATGAGCTGGAACGATGGCATTCAGATATGTTTCGTTTTCCTCCATATCAGTACCGCACTTGTCATGGCTTGACCAATAGGCACGGGGAGGTTAGAGTCCCTGATGTATCTGAACGCGAGGTCATCATGGGCTTCCCACTGCACTACACCCAAGCGTGTGCCCCCAAGAGTGCTCGCAAAACTGCAGAGTACAACGATACTCGGCTCAGCCTCCTGGGGAATGCTTGGAACATTCCTGTCGTGGCCTGCTTGCTGAACCAGCTCTTCGCGCTCTTGGGATGGACATCGTTGAAGCCTGCACAGGCTATGCTCGATGCTTGCCGTCCGGGGTTCAACCCTATGGTCCAAGGTCGTCTGGTCAGACTTCCTCTCAACCCACCAAGGGTACCTTCACAAGTTGACCCTGTTCACCTTAGCAGCAAGCTTGGCAATTTGATATCCATTAAGGGGGAAGACATCCTCCTCACAACACCATCGACTCAGCTTCAGAAGTATCACAGGTTGCGGGCCAGTGTCCCGGGAGGACTCTGGCGCTGGAAGATAGTGGCCGGATGGAAATGGACCCGTGGAGCCGAGCATATAAATGCTCTTGAGCTCCGTGCAATTTTGACTTCGGTACGGTGGAGAGTGGAGCATCAGCATCAGCAACGATGCCGCTTCATTCATCTCACTGATTCCCTGGTCTGTTTGCACGCGCTAACGCGGGGACGCAGTAGCTCAAAGAAGCTCAGAAGGACTTTGGCGCGGTTGAATGCCCTGATTCTTGCGGGGAACATACACCCGGTGTGGGGGTATATCCACACACACCAAAACCCCGCGGACAAACCATCCCGATGGGGATGTAATGTCCGCTCGAAGTTCCGAAATGCCAAGAAAACGCGTGCTTGAAGCACACACCTCGCAAGAACGGGCAGTACAACGCCGTCGCCTGGGCACTTTAAAGGAGCTTACTGTACAACCTGCCACTAAAAGGAGATACACTTTAGCTGTCGATGGTTTCATGAACTACCTACGTTTGGCCGGTATGACCCTACCTTTTCAAAAGCACCAGCTAGACCTCTTGGTCTGTGACTATGTTGAGCATTTATGGGCGTCGGGGGCTGGACGGGCTCAGGCCTGTGATACCCTGGCTGGACTCCAAGATGCTCAACCGGACCTCAAAGGGCAGTTTGAGAAATCCAACCATCAAAACCCTTGAGCCTCCAGCCTCTCGAGGCGGAAGGTCAGGGGGACGTGGAACAAGTTCCAAGTCGAAGGCAAAGCGGGGAAAAAGGCCCTTTTTTCAGTGATTTTCAGTTTCCAGAAGCCCCTTCTTTAAATACCCGTACTCCAAAGTTGCAAGAGGCTTGGCTCGGCACTTTGAGTGGGGATCAAGGTTTTGTTCTTTGCTTGGGGCTTGGCCTGGCAAGAACAATCAAAGGGATCAGGGGGTATCCCTCAGAAGTGGCTTTCTGGTAATATCCTGCTTGTTTTTACCATTTTAGACAAACACGCTGCGAAGTGGAACAAAAGAAACAGGAACATCTTTGTACCAACGCTTACGGGGTTTAAGATGTGACTGTGAGCACTTTGTTCCCTAAAGTGTTTTGGTTCAAGTTCCCTCTGCCTCCCCCCCTTCCTTGGCGAACAAGTTCCAAGTCGAAGGCAAAGCGGGGAAAAAGGCCCTTTTTTCAGTGATTTTCAGTTTCCAGAAGCCCCTTCTTTAAATACCCGTACTCCAAAGTTGCAAGAGGCTTGGCTCGGCACTTTGAGTGGGGATCAAGGTTTTGTTCTTTGCTTGGGGCTTGGCCTGGCAAGAACAATCAAAGGGATCAGGGGGTATCCCTCAGAAGTGGCTTTCTGGTAATATCCTGCTTGTTTTTACCATTTTAGACAAACACGCTGCGAAGTGGAACAAAAGAAACAGGAACATCTTTAGATATGTGGACACGTACACGGGCACCGATACTATCAAGGGATCCTCATGAATTGTAGGTACGTAGACATGAACAAGAAGCTGTAGATAGACTAACAATAATTTTAGTACAGATGCTTACCTACATGCAGATGTACATGGCTGAGCCAACGCTTGGAATAGATTCAGCGAGAAAAACCGCCATGCACGTTTGTTTGCACTGGTTGAATTAAAGGTCTGCTACCTTATCATATGAGACGTGCAACCCTGGCCCATTCCCATGGTCGTTCTCATGTTCCTTCATTAATTGATTGCTAAAAGTTTTGGGTATGTAAATCAGCCTGTTGAACTTGGGACTGGGTTCAAGCTCTGTACGCTCTGATCCCCAATAGCTTGATGTTTGATACCAGTTGGCTTACCCCGAGACAAGATGATCGATGCACAAACAAACCAACTGACCAATTTCACTAATAATATTTTGTTTGACACTTTTTTGACTTTGAAGCTATCTGAGAACTTGTTTGACACTTATGCCGTGTGCAATACGGCTTAAAAGCCCAAAAAATCATCTTCTGTTCGACTTTGCCAAGAGGGGTCTCTAATGTCGAGACGGGACATTCGGGTGCACCTCTTCGAGGTACGAAATTGGTTCCGTGGATTGAAAGGCCGTTGTTTCAAGGCTCTCAAGGAGCACCGTACTTGGTGCACCATGGACTCATAGGGCGTACGATGAATCAGTTTCTAACCGTAGCTGGCTAAGGTGCTGGGTCACATCCATGGGGGAATCCCTGCAGATGTGGCAGAACACTCCAGCAGTGGGACCAACCCGGGGAGGTTGTGGTGTTGGTTGTGGGTCCTTATCCCTAGAAGCTTGGAATTGACCATTCATCGTTATCAATTGCCACTACCCATCAGTAGCGGTCGTTGTCATAGTGCTCAGTGGATGACTTGGCAGTGCATGTTCCGAGCCCTTGACATTTGGGTTTTTCTGTTGGACCCTCACGATGCTTGGGCTCAGCTCTTCAGATCCAGGGCACCAGTCAACAGTGCCCATCACTGCCCCTCAGGTGTCTGAATTTGGGCAGTTCTGCATTTGCGGCAGTGTCTGCATCTTCGGATATTTGCTGATGATGTACTTCTGTAACCCTCAGAAGGCGCCATCCAAAGCGGTCGAAACTGTTTGATGGTTGATGCATATTTGTTGATGGTTGTTTATGTCTGATTGGAGGTGATATATGGCGCTTAATATTGGTGAACAGTTAATCTTAGAGAAGACAAAGATTGCAGGGTTGATGGCAGTTGATATGTGTTGCTACAAGCTTGGCTGCAAGAAATCCTTCATGCATGCATCAACCTATGCGCAGTATTGATGGGGCCGGGTTGGCCAATCTGGGTATTAAAATCCCTCAGCAGGGCAAATGTGAATACTTCAAGAGGTACTAAGTAGCTCAATGGGTTTGCTAGACACCCTAGGTTTGATGCTTTCATGCGCATGGCAGATCCTGCAATTTTTTCACAGTGAGGTTACACTTTGACCCATTCCCCGGCGCCAAAAGTTTTGGGAAACATCCAAAAACAGAATGGTCAGGAGGCGGTTTCATACAAACATCTGATTTTTGGTGCATTTTGGGCCTTTGACTTCGGGTCGCTCCCATGTGTCGCTCCCCACGCATCATGGGGCCTAGTTGGGGAGCGAGTGTTTGAAAACACATTAAGGGGGCCGAAACAAACCGCATCCAAGCTGAGTCAACAGCAACGAAAGCCCAATGATAGCGGGTCCCAAGCATTCTTAGAGACAATCCAGCAGCTTGGTGGATGCTGCTATCAGCCTTTGCTAGTTCATAAAGGTAATCTAGCTTGGGTGCCAAGATGATGACTGCCGTGCAACTTATCTTCTGATGTTGGTTCATGCCGCAGAACTTCATTTCGATCCACACCTTTTGCTTTCGTTTTACCCTTCCTGGAAGTGTAGCTGGTCTCATCCCAACTGCAGGCACGTACGCAGTATTGGAGCCTGCTGCTGATGTTCTGGTTTTCAGACTTGGCGGCTGGGCTGTCCACTGGGATGCAAGGGCAGATGTACTACCCCACAGGACCGGAAATCGCAAATCGCTCCTTTCACCTGTTGGTTGTTGATAAGTTCGAAGGGTGGCTGGGATTCCAATGATCCATGAGATTCAGGGAAACGGACCATCAACTAACCACAGTATTTTTTCCAGAGAAATCTTGCACTGCTTAGCTGAAAAGATACTGGTGTCGCTAAGTGCTTCTGGGGACAAGGCGGTCCGCGAAGATGATGGTGTCTGAGGCCGCTCTGATTTGGAAGTCCAACAGCAGCAAGTCTATCCAAATCTAATGTACTGTAAATGGCAATATTCACCAGCGCCACAGAAGCCACGGGAGGAGCCACAGAAGACCGGCTCTTCATGCGGAGAAACTTCATGATCAATTCGTTTATTCAACAACTAGGTGGGCAGGGCTAGGGCTGCTGGGGGGGGCTGGGGAGATTACCATGGCTCTCTATTGTTGGTGGAATGCTTTTCAATACGGGGGTCAATGTCCAACAAGCATGACTGCCAATGCAAAAGGAGTCAGCAGCTTAAATGCATAGCTTGTTTAATTCGAAGTCATTGCGACAGGGTGCCAGGCAAGCTGGAAAGACATGTCATTTTGTCCCAAGTTGAAGTTCTGAACAAATTTCTGCTGTTTTGGAAAAAGCAACTTCAGCTGCCCCGGCTGCAGATGATATGTATACATTCTCATGTGCATGTACAGATCAAAGGAGGATCAAAAGCGTTTACAGGAAACCACGGACTTCAGGAACATTGCTTTGAGCTTTTTAGGCAAACATCCAAACACGATCCGACTATTTTAGATTTGGTCATGCGATGGGTCACATACATGAGCAGTGTTCGACTTTCCAGCTGGTGATTGCAGGAAATGGACGGAAAGAGCCATGCAGCAACCTGCCAATAAATCAAGAACCACGAAATCAATGGTGATTAAGATAGAACCTTGTCAGCCCAGAGTGAGCCACCACCCCCACCACC
>VSDK01002554.1:155835-160835 GCA_009767595.1 Symbiodinium kawagutii | reverse complement strand
CCCGCCTCAATCGTGGTGGTGGGACATCATCCGCTGCTGCTGGGAGTGGTGAATTTCCTGCTGGATATCCCCTACAAGCTCTTGGAGAGTCGCCGCTTGGGCTCGGCTTTGGAGGCACGGCTTTTCACCACACGATCAGGGTCATTGGAGGCTTCTCCAATTTTTGCGTGTCACCAGTCACCAGTTCCAGCCTAGTGATTGTGTGCACGAGAGAAACTGCAAATTTCAATGGGGTACATTACATTAGCTATGGAGTCTTACTTGCGAGGAAAATTCATAAAAGCCGAGAAAAGAATCCCACATGCCTTGCTACGTGTCAATGCGGACAGCCCTCAAAATGGTTGGTTTTCCACACAAAAAGTGAACAGTTATTTCGGGTCTTTCACTGATACCATGTACTGCGGACAATGTCAGCCGTGGCGACAGCTATTGTGTTTGGTCCCAAACTGTCATCATCCCATTTTTTGGGCTGATCATTCTTGGGAATCAAAATTGATCATTGCTGGAGATAGTTGTTTCTTTTCTAAAGAAAATATGTATGAATGCATGTAAACTGTAGCGTACACAGATGTGTATATCTACACATTTGTACAAAGTGCTCAATCATTATCTATCTGCAAACACGACGATCCATCCCTTGGTTTCGCACCTTGGAGTTGTTTTCAGCGCCAAGGAGTCAAGAAGTTCTTGTGGTCCAGATGCTGTCAAGATGAGCCTCGGTCGCGCACGGCCTGGCTGTCTCTGGTTAATGGTTAATGATTCTCATAAATAGATTATAGTGTTTAATACTTTGTGTTTACAACAAGAAAACTATGTTTTTTAATGGTTTATAGATTATAGTGTCAAGATTCCTACACTCATGGGGATTCATCATGGTCTCTGATGAGTAGCCATTTATTAAAAGATATAACGGTTATGAGCTAATATATAATGGGGATTCATTTTGGTTTATAATGGTTGTTATAGACTCTAAATAATGGGGATCAGTTATAGTGAAACCAACCTATTTTTGATGGTTTTATGAAAGATATTAATTGCGGTTACTGGGGTTTGAGAATGATTAATGGTGGTTTCTTGATGCTTGCTTGACAATGGGACAAGGTTAGACCTCTACAAGAAGCTCTGCAGAAAAAAAACTCTTGGTGATTCAAGCACACGTTGTGTACATGATTTTGATCACCCTCAATCCAATGAAATGGGCACAATCACTTTGAAACGTCGAAATCTCACGCTTCTCTCCCTGTTCCTCCCGTTCCTCCTCTCATCAAAGGCTTGTTATTTCAACAGCCAAAAATGCAGTGCCATGGCCCTGCCTGGTGGGTGGCCCAGGATGGCGATGTGGCCACCGAGTACGTCGCCCCCGAGTTGGACTGGCTCGGAGTGGAGCTGGCTGACGCTCTGCCCGAGGAATTCGTGCTGCGCCATGCTGGCACGGCTCAGCTGCTGACGGCGGTGGATTAGAAACGCTGGGGCTGCGCTGCTTACCACGGACTGGGAAGGGTTGCTGGACGCTGGACTGTCGTCAGGTGGATGCTGTGGCGATATGGTGTGTATAGACTTCAAAAAAACATGTTACCGAGGTTGCACAATCATGCAAGCAACCCACAAATGGGGATGGCAATGCGCTGACAATTTGTGAGGGCACCCTGATAGCATGTTTTGAATCCAACTTCCCAATTTCTGCGTTCCGTGCAACTCGTGTGCTTTTGCGCCTGGGGCAAGTCCGGGTGATGTACATGTCTATATGATGCCAGCATTTGGATGATTGGAACTTCAGCCAGCTGGGGTCGGATCAACTATGATCTCGGTCCCAGTGTCATGCCAGTGACATTTATTTCCACACATCGATTGCAAATCAGTTAATTTGTTGCAAGATTCTCTGGCTTTCCCTTCTTTTTTCTCCCTGAAAGGGTGAACCACTTGTGGCCAGGTGTCAGAATATTCGGAATCCCAATCCCCCAACTGGACGGCTTCTGAATGAAATTTGATCAACCCTTCATATGACCTTGTCAGCAGAATCATAAATGCGCAATAGCTGTTCATACAGGAGTTATTCTAGCAAGTTGTAGGGGTCTTAGCATCAGCCGATTGATTGAAAGGCTTACAGTTACATAGCCAACTGGTTCCACAATCCTGCTGTACTCACGGGTCTTGCATTTTACAAGTCTTCGGTTTACCAGAGGAAGCCTACAAATGGTTTGCCCGCTGTTGTGATCACAGGGATCAGATGGTCCGAGATTCCAGGCAGGGGAGCTCAGAGGTGAGTTTGACCGTTGATTCAACTTGGGGCCACAAGTGGCGACACTGGATTTTTGAGTCTTTACCAAGCCAATGGGGTAGACGGCCCCTGGCTGAATCTCTGCCTGTCGGCCTCAAAGGCACACTGAGGTGAAAAACATTGGATTTGGGGGAACCAAACTCGTTGGCACCTCATGTCTAGGTGGTAGATGTTTGCTTCCATGGGCCCTTTGGACCCTGGCACCCAAAGGCATCGTCTTTCGATTGATTCAAACATCAAGGATTGCCCCGAACAAGTCGATGAGTATAGGCAACGACCGACCAACGAAAGTAGAGTTGTCCAAGCCACTTCTTTGTTATTCAATGACAGGCATTGACACAGTGCATAGGTAGCAATCCACTAGCAATCCACTGGCCCCAAGCATCCATGGCCCACCAAGCATGGCAGGGTCAACTGGAGCCATGTGCTGACTGCGGTGCTGGGTGCGGGCCTTGTGGGCAGGGCGGTCAAAACCAAGGGCTTCATCCTTCACTGTGATTTGGAATGGTTTGGAATGGTTTGGATTAGTTGGGACTGGTTTGGAAAGCATTTTTTTGGAAGTGTTGGATGACCATAGTGACTCGAATTTCTTGTGATAGCAAAGGCTCTTCCAGCAAGTTTCAGCAAGATGGCTGAAACCATCAGCTTGCTTTCAAAAAGAAGGTTCTAGAATTAAACTTATTCGGATCATGTGATACTTCAGGCCTGAGCCGATGGTTTCAGTGTGGTCTTACACCATTTTGCAGGTTGGATGTTCTTAAGTGGTGTGCGACCAGTGTCTGAAAAAACGGGCAGCCCTGAATATCAATTTGCTTCAGTTGAGCGATGCCGCGGGGATTGATCGAGGCACAACCCAATAATCTCAACCAAGAAATGGTATATTCCTTTTAGAGGCGGAGACATTTTGATCATTTGTAGGGTCAGAATTGTGGGCCCGTCGGTACGATGATACAGGTAGCACCAGACTTGCCCAATCGTCGCTGATGGGCGTTGGGGGTGACGAGAGCTTCCCTTTGGAGTTCATCGCGTTGACAATAAAGAAATGGATGACATGGCTATGGGTCAATAGCAATCAACAATAATGGCCAAAGATTATAGGGGACAACAATGGTTAATGACGGGGGAACCAGGGGTACAGGGTTTTGACCAATAGCCATATCACGGATCACCATGGCAATGTGTATGCAAGTCCATAGGTTCCAAATCACTAGGTTGACCATGGATAGTGATCCTTTTACTGGGTGCCTTTGGTCTCCCTGCTCAATGCAGCGAACCGTTCTCTCCGGCAAGCGGAACCTTATTTGGCACCTGTCAGCTTTGGTGACAACAGCTTCCCAACATGCCACTGACTTCGCATGGATGGGGTTGAGTCTATGATAAATGCGAAAAAGCAACATTTCTAGAATCTTCTAGGCATATAGTGAGGTTGCTGAGATAATATCTACGGTAGTTGTGGTAAATATGCTACATATTAACTAATGTTAATTGGCATAGCCAACTGGTAACTTGAGGGGCACTTCGTGTGTGTCCGCACCAAGATGAAGACCTCAATTAGATGAGGACCAAGATGCTCAATTCGCTACTTCCCAGGGAGGCCCAACCTCTCCTTCTTGTTGTCCGTACCATTTTTGGATGCTGTTTGGGTTGACTTTTCGCCGCTTCCGGGAAGGTTGGTTCTCCAATCTTTAGACATTGAGCATCACTAATCATCATTAAGCCAGCCATTAAGGGGAGGTTTCCCAGTCATTGCGGGGAGGTTTCTTAGATTCTCAACCCCCTCCCTGGGTCCAGGATCCCTCCCTCCCTCGCCCCGTTCAGCCGGCGTTGCGCCCAGGCTTCTCGTTGGCGCTGGCCTTGATGTATTCCTTGAAGAGCCTGGGCTTGGAGGACGACGAGGTGCCACACTGCCACGACAACGGTGGTTCAAAGCTATGGGTCATCAAGGGGTTCAGTAATGGCTAATAGATGGCTCATAGTTGGCCAATAGATGGTAAACAAATGGTGAATAGATGGTTAATAGATGGTTCAGATGGTTGATAGATGGTTAGTGATGATTAATGATCGGTGATAATGGTTTATGATGATTGGCAATGGTAAGTAATGATCGTGAATGGTGGACAATGACGCTTCATTGATGGGTATTTGATGGTTTATCATGCTTCATATAATGGTTATCAGCGGTTGAGAATGCTTCATGATGGTTGATGAACATTAGTGGACAAGAATAGTTGGTGATGGCAGATCCACGATATATCACCGCCTGTTTCACCACAGGATCTTGCTCCTGATAGAAAAGAGATCAAGAGACTGGTCATCGTGCTCGGTCCATGATTTCGGAACGTTTTGGGTGGTTGTTTTCTGTCAGATACTCGCGGATGCACATACCCATACCCATATTATCCATTTGGACCATCTTACCTATTTGCTTACCTCGGCCTATGTACAATTTTTTGAATGCCACTTGCATCCATGCTATGTTCCTTCCATCCATCAACGAATGGATGTGAACTTTTCTTAAGGGCTTCTTGGCTTGAATGGATCTTGCACGGAGGGCGAAAGACATCGTGCCCGGTCCATGCCACCAAGAAGGTCTTTGATGACCCATTGCTAGTGCTGCGATGAATAGTAGCATGTGATGTTCCGTAATGGCTATTATCAACATGTATAAGCAATTATCAACCAATAATGGCTTGTTGATTTTGGTAATGGCCATTATAATTTC
>VSDK01002554.1:123335-150835 GCA_009767595.1 Symbiodinium kawagutii | reverse complement strand
GGTCGTCATGTAACAGCTGTTTGGGTTTGGTTTGATTGGCTTGGCTTGTGTCGACTTGGTTGGTTGGGTGGGCAGGCAGCCGGCAGTACATCAGCAGGATTATTTGCCTACCTACAAACACGAGATCAAGGGATATGAACAGAAAGTTGGCAACTGCCGACAACTGGCTGTTGGTTCATAGTGACAGACTGTTCTACTACCAGTTTCTATGGGAATGCGTTTATGGCTATGGCTCCAAGAAATATCACATGTTTTATTTAGAAAGGCCTATCATTGGTGGTTCAAACAAGGATTTCGTGTAGGTTTTCCATCGGCCAACTCTGTGATATTGCCCAATGAAAGCTTTTCATCAGGGTAGCAGCTCGATTGTATAGGGGTACATGTACCAATGCATCATCTTTCCAGCTCGAATCAGAGTTGCCAAGCAGACATTGGTGAACAGGTGAACAGGTCGCTACATTCTTCGGAGATAAGCCATGAAAGTACATGAAATGGACATGGCAATGAAGTGGACGTGCCAGTGAAGTAGGTTGAACTAAGGTTACAATCTTATGAAACGGAAATCCCAACTCTAGAGTTGATGGTGTCGGAAACGGACCATTTTTGATGGGATGATCGTCGTGCTGCAGACAAAAGTTTCCTGAATGCCAATCGTTTTGAGTTTATATTAGATAGATCAATAAAACATAAGGTGGTTTCTCAAAATAGGGGTACCCCAAAAATGGCTGGTTCATTACTATAAATGCTTAAGAGGGGATGATTTGGGGGGTGCCGCTATTTTGAGAAACACCCATATGTATACGAGTGTATTATTCTGGCTTTCAGCCAAGTTTCTCACTCAGTTTCCGGTTGATCCCTAAAGGCCTTGTTTTCGGGATGCCCGATGAAGAGACCACCGGTTGACCAGCCATGAGCATGCTAAGACTTGGTATATGCATCAGTGGATGATCACCGACTGTGATCTGACTGCCTCAATTTGTGTCCAAGGGCAACAAGATGATACAGTAGATGGACAAATTAATCAAACCCCGGACCACTTGTCATACCATGCCCCCCTCAACCCCCCTCATGTCAATGTTAGCGGATGACGTTTGATTTTGGCATCGGGGGTTTGATTCATTTCGTCCACTCACGCCAACCTCATAAACAGAAAATCTAACATTGAAATTGGGGGAGCCGGGGTGTTCAATTCTGTCAGGGTTTGAATAATTCGTCCACCTACGGTACTGCGTTGCTGCGGTCAAGCGGTAGGCCCCTTCGCATAGCGACATTTTCACCAGGCTTTGATGTATGTCATTGACTTGAACATTCCATGCCACTGCGCTGGCAACAAATAAATTAATGCCGCATGCGACTGTCGTTGAGTCACATGTTGCACGACGATGCGCACACAGCCAGAAGCCGACGCTGCTCAAAGGGAAGGAGTTTCTGAAAAGATGCCAGTCCCTGCCAATCCGCGCTGGACAGTTCAGCAATGTCAAGAGCTCCCAAGCTAACGACTTCATTCGTCAACTCCGTGGCCTTTGCTGTTGGTAGCTTTGCCCGAGTCAGCACATCATTCATGCCGACCACAGCAATGTCCTGCTGAGAGCCATCCGACAATGCAAGCCTGGGGACATGAAGGGCCTGAGCCGCATCATACTCCAGCGCGCCATCACGTACCCACTTGCTGAAGCACACCTTGCAAGGAGTCGTTGGCCGTAGGGCTGGGATGGTCTCAGTGCAAGGAAAAATCATCAGCCTGCTCTTCATGTGCTTGATGTCTTCCTCGTCAACGCCGGGCAATGGGGCCCACAGGTCCTTAGCCTTGGCAGTGAGCAAGCAGCCACGATGCCATTCAAAGTCAATGTTCCCATCATTGAACGATTGGGACACTTGCACTTCAAATGGCTGCCCGTGGAACAAACTGAGGAACGTCGTCACAGGCACTGTTTTCTGTCCATATTCAACAGGCCGATAGTCGTCCCAAAACAAGAAGGTCTTCTCTTTGAGGATGTTCCGCAAGGCGAAGGATGACCCCAAGGCTGGCTTATGGAAGACTTGGGCAAAGCCGAACAAATCATCCAGCGGCAAGACCAGGGTAGACTTGCCTGAGTTGGTGGGGCCGGTGATCATAGGCACCCGAGTTGTCTTGGATGGGCCCATCAACAAAATGCTCCTCAGCGCGACGGCAAGCTCCACACGCTTCACAGTGGCTGCATTGGCTTCAAAGAAAGCAGACGCTGCGCTAGCATAAGTGCAAGTGCAACCATGTGGACAGACATCATCGGCTGCTCCACACAAAGTTTCCCATTCACTCTTGCGCTCTGCTGCCGCCTTCTCTCTGGCCAGTCCCCACTCTGCTGCATCCGCCAAATACTCCTTCAAGTACTTTTGCTTCTGGTGCACAAAGATTTGCATCTGTTCAGTGCCATGGTTTTGGACATATTCCATGAGCGCTGCCTGGGTGGTCAAGCCTTTGGTGAGGATCAGAGCTGTCAGGTCCAGCTTGTTGAAACGAGGTTTCTTGGCTTTGCTGGCTTCTGACGCTTTCTCTGCCTCTTCCCGGCGCCTTTTCCAAATGTCTGCATTCCATGGCCGCTGAGATTCTGCAAACAAATCTAACGAGCCCCATCCCCCGCTTGCGGACCATGATAGTGGAGACTCGTCCACAACAGGCTTGCTGCAGGTAGGGATATGCCCATACCGAACCGCGCTCCAGAATTGTGTGTGGGAACTGGAAAAATGACAAGCCAAATGATCACGGGTGCGGAGGGTGTACTTCACTGGATTCCATGTCCTTGTTTGCGTCAACTGCACAGCAATGTGGAAATGCTTACTGCCATCTGAATGGGCTTCTTGAAACACTACCAAATTCTTGACAATGCTTTCTGTCTTCGAGCGGCGCTGACCTGGCGCATGCGGCGGGTACATGGGGTCATCAAAAGCCATCCGCACACAACCAGCCACTTCTTCACGCGTCATGGTTTGGATGTCCCGCAGATCCGAACATTCCAGCGTACCAGGGAGCAGGCGGGATATAGTGAGCAGATGAACCTTGTGCTTGAAATTCTTCACTTCCACGCCCAGCTGACTCACGACATTTGCCATATGCTCTTGCGCTGAGAGCCCAGGCTTTTGAAGCGCATCACGAATCCAGTCGGTGACTTGCTCTTTAATGCGGTCTGCTTGGAAAGCTTCTTTGTCTAAGCCAAGGTGTTCGGCAATGGCTTCTCGAAACTGGGAAATGGAAACTTCTGCTACACTTGTGCGAGGCAGGAGCGCTGCGATTGCAGCATGCACTTGGCTTTTCAGCCCTTCATCGTCTTCTGGGAAGGAAGGCTCCGGCAATGGGACTTCCATCAGCCCAACTACCCAGAGCCAAAACACTTTGGGGCAACGAGATGGCGATGTCAGCACCACACAACATGTTTCATGTTTCAATCATGCGGCAGAAGCCAAGCAAGCAAACAAGCAGGCAATCCACCGAGGAGCCGAGGATTGTCGAGACAGCCAAGCAAACACCCAACTGGACAGCGACGCACCAGGGAACCCAACCGGGAAGCCAAAAAGCAAGCAAGCAAGCAAGCAAGCAAGCAAGCAAGCAAGCAAGCAAGCAAGCAAGCAAGCAAGCAAGCAAGCAAGCAAGCAAGCAGGCAATCCACCGAGGAGCCGAGGATTGTCGAGACAGCCAAGCAAACACCCAACTGGACAGCGACGCACCAGGGAACCCAACCGGGAAGCCAAAAAGCAAGCAAGCAAGCAAGCAAGCAAGCAAGCAAGCAAGCAAGCAAGCAAGCAAGCAAGCAAGCAAGCAAGCAAGCAAGCAAGCAAGCAAGCAAGCAAGCAAGCAAGCAAGCAAGCAAGCAAGCAAGCAAGCAAGCAGGCAATCCACCGAGGAGCCGAGGATTGTCGAGCCAGCCAGGCAAACACCCAACTGGACAGCGACGCACCAGGGAACCCAACCGGGAAGCCAAAAAGCAAGCAAGCAAGCAAGCAAGCAAGCAGGCAGGCAATCCACCGAGGAGCCGAGGATTGTCGAGCCAGCCAGGCAAACACCCAACCGGACAGCGACGCACCAGGGAACCTAACCGGGAAGCCAAAGAGCAAGCAAGGAAGCATCCCTTTCAAAGACTGTTGAGACCTTGTCAATCTCATTCCTGGCGTTTCTTCATTCTTTATTTTCTTCCCTTCTTTCTCTGAAATCTGCCCCCAAACAAACTTGACTTGCGTTTTTCCAAGTATCTTTCCTGTAACGACGCTTATTCCTTGAGTTTTTCCAATTACCTTTCCCTTGTCCACGCTTATTCCTTGAGTTTTTCCAATTACCTTTCCCCTGTCCACGCTTATTCCTTGAGTTTTTCCAATTACCTTTCCCTTGTCCACGCTTATTCCTTGAATTTTTCCAATTACCTTTCTCCTTCCCAATTACCTTTCAATTCCCTTTCAATTCCCTTTCCAATTACCTTTCCAATTCCCTTTCCAGATCTGATGTGTTTTGCCATTGCTTCGGCTTCACATGTCAAATCGTGTAAGAAAAAGAAATTTTCCTTTTTTTCAAAAACAATGGTCATCTAAAGGTATTGTATGAAAACACATCAGATCTGGAAAGGGAATTGGAAAGGTAATTGGAAAGGGAATTGAAAGGGAATTGAAAGGTAATTGGGAAGGAGAAAGGTAATTGGAAAAACTCAAGGAATAAGCGTGGACAGGGGAAAGGTAATTGGAAAAACTCAAGGAATAAGCGTGGACAGGGGAAAGGTAATTGGAAAAACTCAAGGAATAAGCGTGGACAGGGGAAAGGTAATTGGAAAAACTCAAGGAATAAGCGTGGACAGGGGAAAGGTAATTGGAAAAACTCAAGGAATAAGCGTGGACAGGGGAAAGGTAATTGGAAAAACTCAAGGAATAAGCGTGGACAGGGGAAAGGTAATTGGAAAAACTCAAGGAATAAGCGTGGACAGGGGAAAGGTAATTGGAAAAACTCAAGGAATAAGCGTGGACAGGGGAAAGGTAATTGGAAAAACTCAAGGAATAAGCGTGGACAGGGGAAAGGTAATTGGAAAAACTCAAGGAATAAGCCTGGACAAGGGAAAGGTAATTGGAAAAACTCAAGGAATAAGCCTGGACAAGGGAAAGGTAATTGGAAAAACTCAAGGAGGAGGCTCGGCCACTTGGAAGACGTCAAGAAAAAGACCCTGACGAAGCACTGGAGGAAAACAAGATGGACAGAAAGAGCAAAATAGCAAATTGCTGCATGAGATTTGAAAGGAGGAAGACGAAAGAACTGCTCACTCATGGCGCCGGGGGCAAGATCGCGGCCACCAGGAGCGCAGGTGTCCTGCAGGAGTCGGCCGTCAGCGCAACAGGAAGTATGGCCATGGGTGTCAAAAGGCAAAACTTCACAACAGCAGGAAAGCAGCCACGGCAGCTTTTTGAGTCCCACGCGTCTCTTCTGGAAGATGCAAGGCGTCCGTCCGCTGCAGCACCAAAGCCTAATGATGCCCGCCTTCCGCAAAGTAATTGCCACGGGCAGCCTGAAGCTGCTCAACGCGGCCAGCCAAAGCACCAATGATGTTGTCAATGTATTCTCCCGACAAACTGAAAGCTGTGCGCCGCAGCCTGGCCAAGAAAGCTTTCCTCGTCTCCCGCTTGTTCTTTGGCCACTTGCGCTCTGCGGCGCGCATCTTCCTGTTGACTGCGGCCCAGAAGCTGAAGTCCAGAGGATTCAGGTCTGGAGACCTTTTCGGCAGATCCAGAGTGGTGATGCCGGCCGAAGCTTTGGCTGCAACGCCCTTGGCTGACTTGTAGCCGGAAGGGTCGTTGTCCTCGAGCACGCGCCAGGAGCCACGGACATGGGGATATTCTTTTTCCAAGCATGCGCGGAGAGGCCCAGTGTACATGTGCTCAGCAGCAGCTCCATTCCAGCGCCCTGGCGTCACATGCCACATGAGGACCTTGCCGTTGCCAATGGCGCACGTCACATGCACAGCACGGGCTCCAGTGTTTTGCTTCAAGGTCGCAGATGGCTTCACGTACCCTGGGGTGAAAAGCCGCTGCCTTGGACGGTACGCTCCACGGACACTGCGACGAGCTGCGTATTCACGAAACTTGCCCGTGTGATACACCTGGAAAGTCTTGCTGTCGATCACGGCGTGGACATAGCCTCGGGCCAAGTCAAACGCACAAGATGCTACCCATCCAACACATCACCCCATGCAATGCAAGCTCAGGCCCTAGTTGCCTTATGTCATGGTGCGGGGTATGACCATGCTGGGAACATTAATTATAATTAACAGCACGAAACAAGCCACTGCCCAGATCAGCCAAGTCACGGGACCACTGCGCAGGACTTCGATGCACATGCGCCTCAGCCCACGCCAGCCTTTCCTTCACATCTTCCTTGGACAAGTCCGGCTTCTCGTACAAAGGGCGGAAGTGAACTCCACGTGCCCAAAAAGCACGGCTCAAAGTCTTGACGCTGCACTTCAGCTTGAGCTCTTTCTTGACCATTTTGGCTGGAACTTCCTTACCCTTTGCTGCGCGCAAGAGTTTCTGGTAACCTTTGTGGATCTTCTTGTACTTGGCTTCCGTGATGCAAGGTTTCCGCCCGACCTTGCCAGGTCTGCCGGCCTTCGCAAAGACGTGCTTGGAGACAGTGTCTGTGGAACGGCAAAGAGCTGCAGCGATCCGCTTGACACCGAGGCCATCAGCATGCAAGTGCCTCATCAAATCCTCTTCCACTGGCAAAACATGAGTAAAGGCTCTGTCTGTCAGGCTGCCTTTGGGCTTTTTCAGGAGCGGCTGCACGGTGTCCTCAATTGCCTTTGCCCCGAAGCCCAAGTGCTTCATGCGGGCGCGGACCCGGTCTGCAAAGGCTGCAGATGCAGCAGCTGGGCCAGCATTACGTGGCATACCTGGCAAGGGCACGAGCAGAAACGGCCTCCGTGGACAAGCTGTTGAGCCAAGCCAAGCTGCACAGAAAGAGACATGCACGCAGCTGAAGCACTGCCTGTGGACTGTGGAACTTTCATACAAATACTCTGCTGAAGCGACTCTCAGTCCTGCATGCCCGTGCAATGCACGATGGACGAAGACAATGCCGGCGGCATTGGGCGCAAAGATGGCGCCATGAAGTTGCGAATGATCAAGTCGAGGCCTGCCTCTGGCTGCGCAGCAAGCGATGCCTTCCAGAAGGAAGACACAATAGAGACAACAAGGGGTTCAGCAAGGATGCAGACAGAGAAAGTAAAATGAAGAGGAAGACTCCGTAAAGACAAGATGGGGTTCAGGCAGGATGGGGACAGAGAAATGAAAATAAAAGCAGGAAGGAAAATCAGTGGGAAGACGAAGGAAGAAAAAACTGAAAGATGAAAGCTCCAGACAGTAGATGGACAAATTAATCAAACCCCGGACCACTTGTCATACCATGCCCCCCTCAACCCCCCTCATGTCAATGTTAGCGGATGACGTTTGATTTTGGCATCGGGGGTTTGATTCATTTCGTCCACTCACGCCAACCTCATAAACAGAAAATCTAACATTGAAATTGGGGGAGCCGGGGTGTTCAATTCTGTCAGGGTTTGAATAATTCGTCCACCTACGGTATGTCACAGCACGGATTTTTGGGCTCTTTAGGTTCAGTCTTGCAATTGATAATCAGAACTACTAAGAGTTGAATGATGAATTCTTAAAACTGATAGCTGAGATGGCATGCCATTCTTACAATTAGAAATCCAAACTACCAAGAGTAGAATGTAAGTCTATGGCAAAGATAAATGGCCCAAAACATGATTCTCCGATCATTCCAGGCAAAGATTCCCCATTGTTGGTGACCCCGTCCCACTGGGCGAAGCTTCTTTCTGTTCCAACAACGCGGAGCCCTTGCGTGCCTTTCCACAACGATGGCGACAGCCTTGGTTCCAACTTCGCGGTGTCATCTCGCAGCCAGGAATGGCAGAATCACTTCCAAGTTCGTTCATCCACTCATCACAAGCGGAGTAACCAACTCATTGGTGAACGGCTTAGTGAACAGAAGTAACTCATTGTAAACAGAAAAACTACTGGGTATGTGCCAAGCCATAGTGATACCCCCAGTCAACCAATGGATTCAATTCGTAAAATGATCATTAGCTTTGGTGGGTTGTAACGGCTACCCTGTGGCTTGGCACATACCCAAGTAATAGACCATGACTACTCAACACAACTACTCATCGTTAATAGCATATCTACTATTAATCCCTGCGATTAATGGTTTTACAAGCTTTTTATTGAAACCATATAAACCACCATCTCAAACCATCCACTCCCATCTAACAATGGTTTCGTAACGGGCTTAGTTCAGCTACCTCATAGGCCTTCGTTCACCATGGTTACAACGGTTACCACTCACCATTCACAACCGGCACCAACTCGTCACCAGTTCCGTTGTACAGCACTGCTGGCGCGGCGCCTCCTGTTCCGCTCGCCAGGTCATCGGTGTCCAGACTGCAGGCGCAACGTTGGAAGGAGGGGATCGTTTTTACATGTATATATTGAGATGTGTATACCTCTATATATAGCATATATGTATATATACCAATGTGCATATAGACATATGTGTATGTGGTATATAAATAAGATCCGTTTTTGTTGAAACCAAAGTATGGTGTTCTTTTTTTAAGATTCAAATATTTGTTTATGTTGTTAATTGTGTCCAAGTTCCAAATGTTTATGTTGCATTCATAGGCTTTATAAGCTGGATTACTGTTTATAGATAAGAATGCGAAAGCGGTTCAATTTCTGTCAAGGCGAGGAGTTCTGTGCGATTTTCACCGAAGATTTTGGTTCCAGGTCGACTGAAGATGTCAGGCAGATCAGCTCCGTGGAAAATGACAGAAATTTCTTGACCCATCCACGGCCAGCCCTTGAAGAGTGCCAGGACCGCCGATACCCCCAGCCCGGTGACAGGCCAAGTGCACCGTGCTACGATCCTTGGTGGACGCAGATGAGGCGCTAAGGAAATCTGACTGGTTGGCGAACGCTAAATAAACTAAGGATTGGATCAATCTATTGAACTAGGATTGGATTCATGCAGAATAGATTGGCTAGGATTGGAATCATGCTTCTATGAAAGCCAAAACTGGATCATTTACGATTGCTACAGTATCCAATCCAGTATGGTTGTTTGGCTTTAGATATTGGTTGTTTGGCTAATGCTACTCCAGGAGAATGTCTAATTATTCGTGGTTGGTCAGTCAGGTTTTAAATTGCCGTTAAAGCCTCAAAAGTCAATAATGGTACGGCGAGTTTTAGTGGTGAATAGTTATTGGTGCTGGTAAACAGTGATTATACAACTGTTTCCCGGACAAAACTAACAATAGTATTGATGCTTGGTTGATCATGAAATTAGTAACTCATTTCGTGGTTCAGAAAGGCAAAAGCGGCAACCAGCAACCAACAATATCATAATATATAAATCAGTAAAGAGCAAAAAGGAGTGTCGCTGAATGATAGCTATGGGCGGATCTCCTGGAGGGCATTAGGATGTTGGCTGGCGGTGGGGAGGCCAGGAGCCAGGGCTATCCTGGCCACTGGCCCTTTAAAGGGGGAGCGAGGCCAGGAGCTACCAAGAGTGCCCGTTCACCAAATGGTAGGATGTTCAAAAATCCCTCAGTTGATACTTTGTCTGCAGAATTGTGCAGTGTAGAGTGTAGACCCGGTGTTCTGTAGATTTTGGGATCAACGCCAACTCGTTATGGCCGTGAGCAACGACTTGTTGTTGTCGGCTATGATTCACCCTTTTTTCGCCAAGATTCACCATAACTTCATTGATTACCCAGATAGAAAACCATTTCACCATATAACTCTGAAACAATAGTTCAAGTCATAGTACCAAGGCATTGAAACCCATTTTGTTTCTCTTGCACCAAGGTCACCATTGGTTTTCCTGGAAATAGTTTTGTTGGTGAACTTATCCACCATTGTTTGTTCCTCCATCATTAACCATTGTTTTCCCTATGAAATTGTTGGTTGATTGTCCCCCATGAAAGTTGGTTGATGAACTGCTTGACCCAGCTCGCCATATACAGCTAGTATATCTCCTACTATTGTTACTTGTGATCCCCTATTAAGCATTAGCGAGCTAGTTAACCATGGGTTGGTTGGTTGATATTGACCCAACTTGCCATATAGTTGGTATTAATCCCCTACTATTGTTACTCATTATCCCCTATAATTAACCATTAACCATTAACCACTTAGTTTAACCATGGGTTGGTTGGTTGGAGCCGACCAGCTGCAGCGCTGCTTGCGCAGGTGGATCGGGAGGCCCTGGACGAAGAAGTGCATGGCTTGGACTTCCTGGTGGATTCTGCACGGCGGATCTGCCGGAAAACCCGGGGCGCGTGACGGGGCGGGGGCATGGCGGGGGTGCCATGGAGCTTTGGGATGGGGTCACTTGGGTTCTTTGGGTTTCAGTGATTCATGTCACATTCATGTCTTCCCTGAAAGTGGGCTGAAGCACTGTCTCGTTTTTTTTTCCGCCTGTGCATGGAGTCCTTGATTTTTGCATGTGCTCTGGTGATGGTGTTTTTTGCATCCAAAGTAGAATTGTTTAGCCATGTTGACCGATGTAAATGTTCCGTGAACTCTGACTGGATAGTGGTTCAGATTTCATTGTGGAATAATACCGCCATGATTGAACATTTTGCTGCTTCTTTTGCTGCTCAGAAATTGTGGAGCAATTCGCAAAAGAACAACAAAACAATCAACTGGTTGTTTTTTCCATTGGTTGTGAACAACTATTTCTGTTCCAACTGGAACAGCTCTTATTCCAAGAGTTACAACAAAAAACAAACAACTGGAAAGGACAACTCTTGGTTTTTATTTGACCATTGGAATAACATTTGGAACACATTTGAAATGGATCAACAAACAGCCGACCCTATGCATTGTTTTGTGTTGAACCATCAACCTAAAAGAACGAACTGGAATGATGATTGTTGCTCTAGACCGAACATCAACAATAATAATAACAAAGACCGCCATCAAGAACCAAAGACAACAAAGCAACAAACACCAACAATCACCTACAAGGTGGGCCCCCAACCCCTTATAACTTGGTTTATAATTAAGTAAACTCAGGTAAATTCTACCACTCACAAGGGTTGAGATTCCAATTTCTAACTGCTGGGGGCCCACCTTTTAAACATACTGCTAATCATCATGGGCAATCATTAATCAACTAATCATCATTTACAAGCAATGTAAAATACAACCTACAGCCATGCTAGCCCTAGGGGCATAGAGGTGACCTACAACAGACCCCTCAGCGGGGCCCAGGTCGTGGTGCTGAACCCATCGAGCCACGCAACGCCAACCGACTTCGACACCATGTGCTCGGAGCGCCCAAGGGGTGTGGCGAGAAATTTTCAATCAGGGGACCGTGGGAGAGATCTTGCTGGGGGTTCATGGGGGTAAACCCAGGAGAGGACTGGTTAAGAACAGGGGACAATAAACCATTGTCCCCCAATAGCACTAGGGGATAATAAACAACAATAGTACTAGGTGATAGTTGATAGGCAATAGCACTAGTTTTGAACCAACAATTTTGGGGGTGTGTCAACAATTTTCAACCAGGTAACCCTGGGACCACGCTGAGCCTAGAAGGCGCAGGATCTGGGAGCACCAAGCGAGCAGGTGTCACAAGTGGTACCGCTAAGCATCCCGAAGAACAGCCACAGGGAAGCGGACCAAGGTCACAATTGGTGGCGGGCATCGAGCGTTTGGAGTTGAGGAACTCAGTGACGACTGGGCGATCTAGACTCATGGGGGTTTCTGAAGTCATAGGGGACCCCCATGTGATGGTTGGCTTGTTACTGTAAGTGACTATTAATGGATGATTTCGTGGTACCCCTATTTTGAGAAACACTTACATCAATGTAATCCAATTCCTTTGTTTTTGGAGTGCAAATGCATATTGTATAGATGTGTACCACATTCCCGCGTGCATACATTTGCACGCGCAAATAGATGAAGATTTGTATATTAGACATACGTGCAATTCACAGACTTTGCGCTGTTCTCATCAAACAAACATAGTTTCAAGAAATTGCAAAAACACACCGGCAATAGTTTTAGGGTTTAGCCTGTCCTCTACTTCAAGATTTCAAAAACGACGGTGCTCACAATTTTGAGCATTTGACAGGACTATCTTCTGGGCAGGTCTTGTGATTCTGTGGACAAGGCATCCAATCATCCTGGGAGATGAGGTTTTGGAGATAACCCAATGGTCAGTGTTTCTCGAACCTAAGCCCGAACAATACCTAGGTGGCAATTGCAGACACCATCTGGGAATGGAAGTTGCTTCATGTGCCTGCATCAATCTATGGTCAGCGTGGGTAAGACATGATGGAGCACAGGGTTAGTGGAGGGTTAGTGGTGGTACCCCTGCGTCGGGGAGAATCCCAAAAAGTGAACAAGGCGAATCCAATGCTGGATGCTGTTCAGTGCTATGCTATAAAGCACCAACTGACAACACCGTTGTCACTCTTCAACAAGTTGAACTCATATTTAGCTACTTCGAATAGCCATAGAAAACCTCAAATACCACATTTTGAATCACCGTGAATCATCAATTGTCTAGAGCAATTGTTGCACCACCATTGAATGATTACAATCGTTATTGCACAATCACCATTATACTTGCACATGTTGAGTCACCTATTGCTTACTAGATTAATAACTCTTCGTTTTTACACCACATATTCACGTGTGTATTAGAGTTTCACCACCATTCATCATAGTTAGCCATATGTTTGATACCTGCTAATCATACTTAGCAACATATCACCATTTATGGATTCACATGTTTCAATAGATACCAATCATACTTAACAGCATCAATTGTCGCAAGTCCGCAATAGCCACTGCAGATGAGGCATCTTGACCTGAGTCAACCGGCAGCTGTGGACCAGGAACTGAAACAAACAGCTGTGACTTGGCCAGTTCAGCAGTTGAGGAACAACGGAGATCCGATATCATTGTAGAACTGGTCAATTTGATTGGTTGGTTTGGTTTGTTTTGGTTGGGTTGGGTTGGGTTGGATTGGTTGGTTTGGTTTGGCTGGTTCGGTTTGGTTGGTTCGGTTTGGTTGGTTTGGTTTGGTTTGTTTGGTTGGGTTGGGTTGGATTGGTTGGTTTGGTTTGGCTGGTTCGGTTTGGTTGGTTTGGTTTGGGTTGGTTGGGCTGGTTGGGTTGGTTTGGTTGGGTTGGGTTGGATTGGTTGGTTCAGTTTGGATTGGTTGGTTTGGTTTGGTTGGTTTGGGTTGGGTTGAGTTGGGTTGGGTTGGTTTGGTTTGTTTTGGCTTGGCTTGGTTTGGTTTGGCTTGGTTTGCTTGGTTTGGTTTGGTTAGTTTGGTTTGGTTGGTTTGGTTTGGTTTGGTTTGGTTTGGTTGGGTTGGTTGGTTTGGTCAGTTTAGTTGAGTCTGGTTTGGTTTGGTTTGGTTTGCTTGGTCGGTTGGTTGGTCACTACTTTCTTTGGCTTGGAAAAATGGTGCCTACTGCACATTCCCCAGGAAAGTCAACGAGATTGGGGCATTTGTTTGCTGTCGCTTACCTCGGAGGATATGTGGTCTGGTGAGCTTCGGTGCGAAAACGTTTGATTTGGTTGGCACTCCACTAGTGACTAGTGAATCTCATGGGTGTAGTGGACCACAGCGTGAGGGACGGTGATTCCATCATCGATTGCTGCTGAGCCGGCCCTAACGGCGGCGATTTTCCAGTGGCTATCCTAAACTGGTCATGGTGTCTCCAGCAATGATCAAAGCCACATGCAGATCGCTGCTGTGGACCCCAAATTAGCACCGATTGATACTGGCGACTGCCATTTTTTAGGCAAATCTGTGAATCTTTGGTTTCATGGTGGATGTGTGGGCAAAACTCAGACCCATACAGGATACTCAAGGGGCCCTGAGGTTCTCAACATGGGTACTGACTTTTTGTTTTTCAAATCATAGCCAAGAATCTTTACTAAGACCTTGGGTCCGGACTTAGTCCGTTTCAAAGTATGGTTGAATTTCTCTACTGTGGTGTGGATGGACACATGGGTGGATTGATTTGATGCTGAGGCCTGCGTGCGCCACATTCACTCGCATGCAGAGCGTTGGACGCCGAGATGGTTTTTGCCAACCTCTGGTTGTTTGGTGGGTGGGCGGGTGGCCTGGTTTGTTTCTTTGTTGGTCAGTTTGGTTGGCTCGGTTAGTTTGGTTGCCTCGATTAGTTTGGTTGGCTCCGTTGGTTGCTTGCTTGGTGTGTGGGTTGTTCATATGCAAGTCCAAGACCAAACCTAACCAGCTCTTGTGGCTCGTTTATTCACTGTTGTATCGTAATCACTTTGAAGCCCTGAGGACTCCGCAACATTCCAGGAAGGTAGGTCTGCTGAAGCAATTGCCTTTTCCAACATGATCTCTTCTAAGCTCGTGAAAGTCCAAGACTTCAGGATCCCAAAATTCCTTTAGACATCAGCAGAAGCTTAAGATGAAAAAGCTTGGCGGTCGCTTCGCAGCTTGGCCCCAGCTTCCTCTCCAGCGTCCTCTCCAGCTTCCCTCAAGCGCCTAACCTCCCCGGCTCAGCATTTCCCTTCCCTCACAGCCCTGGGAGTCGTGGCGAGTCCTAGCAGACTGAGGCGCGACCTTCCGACGGTGGCACCCTCCGCAACGCGAGGTCAGACCCCTGCCCACCGTGGAGGAGGGTGAGGCCGGACAGCTGGTCGGGCAGCATGGCATGGCCCTGGGATGTGGTTACGGAACTCATCAAGGAGCGCTACAAGGAGATGAAGGTAGGTCAGGTTCAGGTCATAGAAGGATCGTAGCTCTTGCCATGATATCTGTTTTCCCCCAACAGCAGATAGAATAGATAGCTTGTTGAAAGTTGGATATCGATTTGGTTGAATGCAACCTTTCACGGACTTTTTGGAAGTCAAGTAGCCTCAGCAGTTCTGGTTGCTGACACTGCGTTCTGCCACGGGGGAAGTCCTATGCTCTAATGCCAGGCCAGCCGTGACTCTTTGCCCAGTGCTGTTGTGACCTGGGACGCGCTGATTGGGTGCTGGTCAATCTTTTGGGGTTATAGAGTTAGTTCAGCTACCTTATATGGCTTAGTCCAGCTACTGTATAGGGCTTTGAACCATGGTTTTATAGGCGTATTTCTTGTTTCGGCCCCAAATCAGTAAGAATTTCATCTTCGACTTGTCGCAACCCCCGAAACTTACCGACAAAACCTGCCCTGAAACATACCCCCCAAATCTGTGACAGGTTTCGCGAAACACCAGAAACATACCCCCGAAACATAAACATACCCCTGAGACAAACAAGCAGAGCGGGGTTGATCACTTTGAGAAACTCTGTGCCATGATGATGTTGACGGAACGAAACCAAATGCAACTATTCCGTGCATAATCATTCCGCAAGACACCCACATCAACTAGCATCCTACCATTGTCCTGAACAGTCATATGATTTTGGAGCTATGGCTTATAGTGTGTCCAGAAGTAGTTTGTATAAAGATTGGTTGTTCTTAACTGAGAATGCTCATTTTGAGACAGTTGGGGAGGCACTACCATTTTGGGACATCCCCACATGTGTTGTTCTCAACCATAAGGGGACGATGGTCATTTAACTTGTGATGATATGTCAGCTATATCATGGGCGCTTCTTCCCCAAATATCGTGCCCACAAACCCTTTCGCACAAAGCATAAGTCCCACTTCCGTTTTTATTGATGACTGCCTGAAGCCTCTCGCCACATGGGCAAATCACCCTCACAAGATCTCATGCAGAGTTCTAGCGTACGGATTTGCGAAAGTCCTCTTGAGAGTGCCTTTGCAAGGGTCTTCTGAAGCTATCTTGAGAAAACTCTTTCAGATCATTTCATGCAGAATTCTTGCCCAGGGATCTTGAGTATCTCTTTGTATCTCCTCAGAGCGCTCTTGCAGAGCTCTGGTCATCTTGCAGAGTCTCACTCTCGCAGGATGCGGGGCTCTTGCAGGGCCCAAGTCCTTTTGAAAGAGCTCTTGGCTCTCAGTGTTCTCAAGGGATCTTGTGCACCTGCAAGTCCTACCCGGTCCTACCCGGTCCAACCCAGTCCTACCTGGCCCCCTTGGATCTGACATGCTCCCCCCTCATGACCTGCAGAGATCGACGCGCGAGTCCACTTACGGAGATCTCTCGCAGGATCGCAAGCACCAGGGATCTCATGAAGAGTTGCCCAGGGTTCTAGAAACTAACGAGTAACGAGGCTTCTTCAGGATCTTAAGGTGACCGTGGACCACTACCAATCATCAGAAGTTAACTTGAAGTTAACCTACGGATCTTTTATTTCATTGTTGACCACTACCAATTACCATTGTGCAAGAATTGATGACCTTGGTTCTTGAAGGTACCCTTTGGCATGATCTTGGCCGTGGTGGTGGACAGTGGTGTTGATGGTGCCGCAAGCTGCTGTCCGTGGATTGTGGTCGCGGTGACTGGCTGTAGTGAATGAGGTGATTATGGTTTAATACAAGGTACCACTCAAACTGATTAAGAAGAACCGCTACGATACATATTTGGGATGTGGTAATAGATCCAAATACCATATATATATATATATACAGTAAACATATATTGCTACATATTTGATGGGATGCTACAAAGGATTTGGTGTTAATGGGATCCGCAAGGATCAAAGACAAACTGTCAATGGAAGAACCATCCGCCATCGGGTTGCCGACCAACCACCATGTAATTACCACTGAAATTGTGAGGTTGAATGTGACAACAAAATTATCTACTCTCTTCATTCTAATCTAGGGATGTGAGCAGGAAGGTGGAATCTAACCATTGTCAACCCACCATGCTAAAACTCTCACTGGGGGCCACCTAGAATGGACAGAACTCAACGAGGGTGTCTGGGGGACCAATCATCGTTCACTACGATTAATCAGGACGAACCATTATACAACGTTGTAGGCACTGATATTGACTATCATTAATCACAATTATAACTCTCATCAAACTTTATCATCAAAAAAATGCTGGGAAATGGCTTACTAACCAGCCATCATCGCCAGTGGTCAACCAGCTGGGCCCGTGCCACAGCTGGACGCTCCGCACCAGGGATGCTCATCGGCTTGGCGGGCTCCGTGGCGCGTGCCGGGAACTCCCAGAGATGGTGACCAGGAAGCAACGTGACGTAGAGATGAGAAGATTGTTGGATGATGGTGGTTAATGGTGGTTGATGATGGCTTACAATGGTTAATAATGCTTGATACTTGCTAATAATGGTTGATGATGGTTGATGATCAATGCTGATGCTTACTAGTGATTAGTAGTGGTTGACAATGGTGACTCTACTGGTTAATGATGGAAACTATAGTGGTTAGGGATGGTTGATGATGCTTGATGATGTTTGATGCTGGTTAATAGAGGTTAATGATGACTAATGGTGGTTGATGATGGACGATAGGTGATCCCTAATGATGGTTGATGATGGTTGATGATGGTTGATGATGGTTGATGATCAATAATGATGCTTAAGAATGGTTAATAATGGTGTATAACCTGTGACGATCGTTCATAGCAGTCCATAATATGATTCATCATGCTATGAATAGCAATGGTTCATAACCACGATGCTGCATCACGGCAGAAATAGCATTGGTTTGTCATCGTTGAGTACGCTTGACTCTTAGTGATGCTGATTGTTGGTTACAAGCCGACGGGAAGCCACAGTATTGTGGTGTCTATTAATGTTACCAAGACTTTTGGGGATACGACAAGTATGTTAGGTAGCAGCTGGTTTGCAACCAGCGAATCAGCAAAAACCAGCCAGTTCGGTGGGTTCACATATCAACTTGAAACTGAGGGTCACATTGAGCCTCCCAATAAATGAAGTGAGCTCCGTCCACCGTGGAATAGGGCTTTGTTGGTGGAGTCGAGCCTGCCCACCCTGGTGATCTTGGTTCGACCAATGGATAGCCCCTGCAAGCACAGAATGCGTAGGCAGGAGCATATATCACAGGGCATGAGATTCAGATACGAGACAGGTCGACATCAAGCAAATGATCTGTGCATGGAAGAAATCTCATCTTCTTGAACATTTTGATATGGCTATGGGTCAATATTAAGCAACCAATAGTGAGGGATAATCACCAACAATAATAGGGAAAACAATGGCTAGTGATAGGGGAACCAGGGGTACGGGGGTTTGACCCACAGCCATATTTCTAGAAATACGTCTTGCTGTCGGGGAGGAGTCGAGACATGGTGAGATTAGGCACTGCTCCGGCAGATCGGAGGTTGCTCTGGAATTGTTTGTGTGTGGAGATCCCAACTGGCAGATCCCAACTTTTTATTGCCTGGTTATGATGGGATTTGCCAGGTTATACCCACAAGTGCAAAGCAACTGTAAACTCACCCCCTGAGGTTGCTACTGCTGACAGCCCAACTTGGGGCCCCGACTTCTTTAGCATAGGTCCCATCAGATCCCATCAGATCCCAACTGGGTGTGGGTCAAAACCCTGTACCCCTTGTTCCCCCACTATTAACCATTGATTTCCCTCTCATTGTTGGTGGGAATCCCCCACTAGTTGGGTATTAATATTGACCCATGGCCAGATGATTTTGGGATAGCAACTGGTCGTTGATCCCAACCTGACCTCCACGACTGCCACGAGCCTTGAAGCGTACCACGGCATCGGTTGCATCGTTGGGACCCAACGGTTTTTGATCCCAAGAAATGGATCGGCTTCCCGGCTTCCGAACGGCTTCCGAAAAGGGAGAAGTGAGCTTTGAAGCATGAAGCGTCGGGAGCCATCATGTGCCAATGCTATTTCTACCATCATAAACCATTATGAATGAACCGTGAACCAACCATTCTCAGTTAATTCACCGTTCTCAGCCGTCATTAAGCATCGGTATGCATCATGAAGCAATAGTTATTGCTGGTTATCATTGACACATGCTATTAACCATCATTAACCAAAATTCATCATTACCAGCCAAATCAGTATCCATCATGAACCATCATTAACCACCTTCGCTTCAAATTTTGGAGCGGTTGGGTGTGCCTGTTGGGGCCCGGCTGCTGAGGGCAGTGGATGTCTTATGGCCGGACCCTTGGTGCAGCCCGATTTTGTGGAGTGTCTTGTCGGTGGCAAACTGAAAGGATATGGTGTATATAAAAAATATGTATATATATGTATGTATTTATGTATGTAATGTAATGTAATGTCATGTCATGTAATGTAATGTTCTGTTCTGTAATGTAATGTAATGTAATGTAATGTTCTGTAATGTAATGTAATGGTAATGGTAATGTAATGTAATGTAATGTAATGTAATACAATATAATGCAATGTAATGCAATGTAATGTAATGTAATGTAATGTAATGTTCTGTAATGTAATGTAATGTAATGCAATGCAATGCAACGCAATGTCATGTAATGTAATGTAATGTAATGTATGTATGAATGAATGTATGTTTTTATTGCATAGATATAGATACTAAAGATCAGGAACATGTTTATATAGATTATAGATATTTACATTCGTTTAGAAGCAAACATAGACATGCACTTGTTGATGTTTGTTTGTGTGTACGTGCTTGTGTAATTGGTGCCTTGCTTTTGGTCCATTGTGCTTATGTAAAGGCGGATCACGACATTGACTGTCGTATCGACATTTAGCACGAACCCCCGATGATCACTGTGTTATGGCTGTTAGGGCTCAAAGCGGTTCCCGATGCCCCCCGTCTGCAATAAGTGCCAGTACGGGGTATCTGCTGAAGGTGACAGCTGGTGCATCGGGTGTGGGGCGTTGGAACACGCCCAGACCTTGCTCAAGGTCCAGTGGCGTAACGCAGGAGTGCGCCGGATTGCTGAGGAATCTCTCCTTTCGGCTGCGAGGTTGGTGAGGGCCTTCTCCCAGGTGGACGCTGGAGTGGAGCCAGTGAGAGCTGGGGAAGCCCGTGCTCCTGGACTCTCCGTTGCGGCCAAGGCTTCAAGTCGCAAGGCCAGGACCCCCTCACCTTCGAAGAGGCGAGAGAGATCCCGTTCACCGTTGCCAAGGTCAGACCGGAGGAGATCCAGAGAAGCGGATCGCAAAGAGAAGGCCGAACCCATCCCAACTGGGGATACAGAGGAAAGCTCCTTTGAAGAGGAGGAAGAAGAAAGCCGAGGAGAGAAGCCAAGCAGTGCATACAGAGGCCGAGAGCGGCCCCCTGAACCAGAAGGGCCCCCACCAAGCAAACCAGTGACTCACAAGAAGAAGAAGAAGAAGAAGGGCAAGAAAGTTCGACGGGGTGGCACTCGCCATCAACGTCACTATCGTACGGCGGAAGATCCCTTTAAGCGGACGCACCGCCCTTTGAGGGGAGCAGTTCTTGAGCTGGCACCTAGCCTTGCTCGGGGACTGGAGCGCAGACTTTGATTGGGGGACGACGGTAGCCTCGCTGTCTTTGACGTGCGATGGCTACTGGAGACCTTCCTAGTGGACCCTTTGAAGTGGAGGAAGACGACGAGTACAAAGAGCAGGTTGCTGCATCTTTTGCGTCGCAACCCAAACCAAGTGCACCATGCACTTATCAAGTGGAAGAGGCAAGCTATTGGGAATGCAGGCACCTACCTGTGGGTTCGGTGGTCGCCTTCGATCTCGCCTTAGGTGCCGAGGCCGATTCCGAAGCTATGGCCGTGATGGTCAAGGCCGTCGCTCATGACAAGTACGGCACCTGGGCAGACGTGAAGTTCCTGGGTGGCCGAACTGCAGAGTTGTCAGAGCAGGGAAGAGGGATCTTTCGGTCCCGACACAAAAGGATCCACATATGCCGGGTGCGAAGGGACGAGAAAGACAACGTCCTATGTCCCTTGGCTGGGCACGATGGGACTCATCTGGAACGATTTCGCTGGTTTCCACCGGGCGATTTCAATCCAGACTGGTTGAGCCCCGCAGCAAAGAAAACAGTCAAAGGAGGCATAAAGCTCTTTCGCGATTCCGAGCAAGAGGCAGAGAAGGAGAAGCTGAAGACCAGGGACAAAGGGGATCACCCAGCTCGAGTAGAAGAGCGACTGGCAGCTCTCAGGAAGAAAGCTGGAGGAGACCCCAGGGTTACCTTTGGTACTACCACGGTGGTGCCCGATATGGAAGACGATCCTGGTGGCGACCTGAGTGGATTAGGGGCTGGAACTATTTCACGACCGCCATCCTCGTTGTCTGCACGGGGTCTCCGTCCAGCCCTGACCGACAGGACACCGCCAGCAGCAGGAAGAGATGCAGAACCTCCCACCAAGAAGGCCAAGACCCAGAAGCTCGAAGAAGAGTTGGTTCTGGCAGCCAGCTCAAGCCGGGACAAAGGATCCGAAACTCGGAGATCACGGAGCCGTTCGAAGAAAAAGAAAAAGAAGAAGAAAAAGAAGAAACAGAAGAGTCAAGGGGGCAGCCAGTCCTCTTCCGAGAGCTCCCACAGCAGCAGCTCCAGCTCTTCACGGAGTTTGATGGCACCGTTGAAGCGGAAGGCCGAAAAGTCCCCAGGATCGGTCTACAAGATGCTGGAGGAGCAGGCCTTGAGTCATTTGGCCCAGGATGGAGTGCTGGAGGAAGAGAACCTGAGCACCCGGAGGCCAAAGATGTTCACATACTTCCAGATCTCCTTAAGACCCCCACCTGGATCCAAAGAGCAGGGACACCAAGGAGATGGGGATGCTAGCTCGAGCGCTGGATTTGCTCCGGTCGGGCCGACTGACGGCGCTGGCCGATCTTTTGGCCGCGCGCCTGATTGCGGTCGATACCGCGACTCGACAGGGCTGGTCCACTCCCCGCCACTTGGAAGTGTTTGGGATGGAGGAGGAGTCGACGGCACCACCGCACATCTTACTGGCGGCGCAGCGTCACTCCCGCCAAGTGGAACGGGCAGGTGGGAAAGGAAATTGGCAAAGAACATCGACCTGGCAAAGGAGCGATTGGGCATCAGGCTCAGACAAAGGAAAGGGCAAGAACACAAAAGGAAAAGGAAAGAAAGGAAAGAACCCCGGGAAGTGGAACAACACCTGGGGAAACAAAGGCGACACCAACGAAGGAAAGCCAAAGGCTCCACAAGGGGAGTCATAGAGGAAGAGCTCACAAAGGAGCTCCCCCAGTTGGGGAAAGACATGGAGGTCGCCATTGATGAGCTCATTCGATCAGCGGCTATGGGGGTTGAGCTGCCTAGTGGCTTGGCTCACCCTCTTCGGCCCATTGATGATGAAGTGAAGAATTCACTGCAAACGGGCGCTGGCCCTTCAGGAAGTGCTGAGCCTTTGAACTCGGGCACTCCTGGTAGCGACAAGGAATGGTTCGCTGACTTGGGACGCAGCAGCAACTTGAAAGAGCTAGGTTTTAAGCTGGCATGGGGGTGGCAACAGGGTTATCTTCAGCCTGTCCTTGAGGGTACCGGACCTTCACAGCCGTCGCCGTACAGCAAAGGCGATGGACTGTTCCCCCTGCCGCTGTGGAGCCCTGCACCACTAGAGTGGTCCAACTGCCATGGCCCGCCGACTCAAAGTCTGGAAGGTGCCACGGAGTGTTGGCTCCTGGTGTGTGCTGCTGCTCTGAACTGGTACTGCGGTCACCGAGGACATCGTACACCAATGTCGCGAAAAAAGATACACGCCGTTGTACGCTTGGACTTGATGTCAAAGATTCGAAGGTTGTTGACTCCAGATAATAACTATGACTTGAAATTTGAGCAGGTTGTAAAGGAGTTGAATGAACGCCGCATAAGCTATACAGGTGAAGAAGTATCTCAACCCCTTCCACTGACGATTGAACAGATTATTGGAGGATTACCCCCCGTAGGACATGGTGGTAGCATTGATGTAATGAAGTTCCTTCGCGGACGCACCAAGTACCTGTTGGAACATCCTCCTGAAAACATGATACCCCTTGGTGAAAGACCTGAAGCCCCGGTACAAGCAAAGGTTCAAATCAAGAAAGGGGAAGAGCTGAAAGTCTTCGAGCTCCTCCATGATAGGGGAATTATTGAATGGATACCTGAGTCCCATGCTTTCTCTGACGAACGGGGCGTCTATCTTAATGGCTTGTTTGGAGTGGTTAAACCCAAACGGTTTACTCAGTCTGGTGCCCCGGTCCTACGGGTAATCATGAATCTGGTTCCCAGCAATGCTCTTTTCGCAGACCTTCGTGGAGATATAGGGGCCTTACCTAACGCTACAGCCTGGATGAGCCTAACCATTGCTCAAGGTGAACAACTGTTCCTATCTCAGGGAGATATGCAATCAGCTTTTTATCTATTCAAGATGCCGAGTTGTTGGCGACCCTACTTTTGTTTCAATTATAGGGTTCAAGGAGCCGCAATAGGATAATCTGGCGATAGCTGGTTTCGACCTAGCTGCGCCGTGTTGCCAATGGGATGGTGTGCCAGTGTCGGAATTCTGCGGATGATAGCAAGAGAAGTCCTTCTAACCCACAAGCTGCCCTATCAACTTGAGATTAAGAAGACCTCTGCATTGCCTCCGTGGTTCACCAAGGTAAGTGCGGAACAGTCACCAACTGCTTGGTGGCAAGTCTATCTGGACAACTTCCTGGCGGGTGAGCGGACGTGCCTGGAAAGTGCTGGCATAGCCGTGGCACTCCAGGATGATGCAATGGCTGCGTGGGAAAGTGAGAGGATTCTCGCTGCCAAAGATAAGAATGTTGTCGGCAGCTCCAACGTGGTAGAGCTGGGTGTTCGCATCGACGGCAAGTTGGGACTACTGGGCGCAAGTACAGAGCGATTGTTCAAGACCGCCCTGGCTTCCTTCCACTTGATCAAAACCCCTTGGTGGAACAAGCGGCTGGCCCAAGTGGTGCTGGGTCGTTGGGTTTTCATACTCCAATTTCGGCGAGCTGGCATGGCCGTGCTCAGCAGGAGTTGGGAAGCAGTGGAAGCTACACCTCCGACTAAATCTCAGATCGCCAGACTCAACACGGAGGTGATGGCATTAGTTTGCCTGATTCCCATCTTTCAATGCGACCTGACTGCCACTTATGATGGTGAAGTCACTTGTTCTGACGCATCGGAAAGAGGAGGTGCCTGTGCCATTGCGACAGCGTTGACTAAGTGTGGGGAGCAGTACTCCAACCTCCTCGCTTCTCCACCGTTGCAGCCTCTGGAACTGCCCATTGTGGTCATCTCCGTATTCAATGGTATCGGGGGCGCCTTTCGCCTCTACGATGTGTTGGGATAAAGACTATGGGTAAGGTCTCCATTGACATATGTCGCGAGGCTAATCGCACTACTCGCACCACCTGGGGTGATGTGCGGGAGCTGCACAATATCATGGATGTCGATGAGCAGGAAGTCCGCCGATGGGCTAGCGATTTTCCGCGAGCTCAAGAGGTGCATGTGTATGCTGGTTTCCCGTGCATACATCTGAGCTCTGTACGAGCATATCGGCAGAACCTTTCTGGGGAAGGGTCAAACTTGTTTTGGCAACTTCTCGTGTTGCTGGAAATCATTATGCGGGTCTTTTCCCATCATTGCGCAATTAAGTTCTGCATTGAAAACGTGGCCAGCATGGATGATGCCGCTCGCAAACAGATATCTCAGCAGTTGGATATTACCCCCATCAAGTTTGACCCCTCAGACACACTGCCCTTCAATCGACCTCGGCTAGCATGGGCTTCCTGTGAAGTAAAAGCTAGTGAACACCTGCAGCTTTGGCAGGAAAAGGAATATGTCCGCGCCTATGTTACCGATGGGGCCATTCACGATGAACAATGGGTGACCCCGGGATGGACCCGACGCGATCCACAAAGTTGTTTGCCCACCTTCATGAAAAGTATCCGACGGCAACAGCCTCCGCCTGTTCCTGCTGGCCTACGCCGTGCAGACGAGGCTACGGTAGATAGGTGGGTGGGACACGAATATCGGTTTCCACCATATCAGTATGCCGAGCGATTTTTGTTTGACCACCCGCAACTACCATCACGACTGGCTGATGCAAGTGAACGTGAACTTCTACTGGGATACGGAAGTGGCCACACCGAATCTGCTCGAACCGCCTCTGACATAAAACGGAGCAAAGTGGACTTTGAAGACGCGCGATTGAGTCTATGTGGAGACTCGTTCGCTGTCAGCTCCTTTGCAATCGTTGCAGCAGCCATGTGTGCGGACATGGTGCCACCCATGTCACCTGGCCACATTATCCGAAGGTTAGGATTGGCTCCAGGCACTTCAGCCCATCCATCTCTCGAAGTACCTCTTCAACGAGGTCTTGTATATGGTGCTCCTCCAGGACCTCCTGCAGATCGTTTGCAACTCGTCAAGCAATTTGGCTTAACAGTAAACCATACTGGAGCAGATGTCAGGCTACTCGCTGGGGAAGCCATGGGTCGCAAGATGGCCACCCACGCCTCCGTCAGGGCTTGGTGGTGGCAATGGAAACACTTGTTTAAGGTCCGATGGTTCCAAAGGTCCCATATAAACTATTTGGAGATGAGGATGATACTGTTGACTATCTTGTGGAAGTGTAGGAACCCTGCTTCAGTAAACCGACGTTGGTTACATTTGGAAGATAGCATGGTTTCCCTCCTTATCCTTAGTAAGGGACGAACGTCAAGCCGCCTTTTGCAGCCACTTTGCCAACAGTTTGGGGCTGCCCAACTTGCAATGGGCTCGACTCTCCTGCATGCACATGTAGGATCTATGGAGAACCCCACGGATGCTGCTAGCCGGCAATAGCCATGCCGCGCACTATCCCCCGGGTGGTGCTGGCTGGCCGCACTGCCCAGCAAAGACGTGCATCCAGGCAGGGAATTTCTCTTACAAATTTGTCTATCACAGAGAAGACCAGGTTGCGATACTTGTCTGCCCTTGGCCGGCTACTGCCATTTCTGGAGCAGCATCCAGATCCTCAAACCTATGATTCTGTAATCTGCGAATGGATTGAATATCAATGGGCTCGAGGTGAGGCTCTCGCCCACATAGCAGATAGTCTATCCAGATTACAGTTTTATTGGCCAGCCTTGAAAGGTTGCCTGCGCCTCTCCTGGCGCATGTTTCGAAACTGGCGCCGGATTGAAGCTCCAGCAAGAGCACCCCCCATCACACCGGCCATTGTGGCGGCCATGGTGGTATTAGCCGTCGAACGCAATCAGCTGGCATTTGCCGTGCTAGTTGCAGTTGGGTTCCATGCGCTCTTGCGGACAGGGGAGTTTCTCTCCCTTCAATTCCAAGACATTGAGTTCACCGAACAATGCGGAGTCATTTCTTTGAAAAGCAGCAAATCAGGCTTGAGAACCGGTACTGAAGAGGCGGTTGCTGTCAGAGACAGTCTGACGTTGCAGTTGCTTCAAACTTTAGTCACCATCCGCAAGCCTAGCGCAGGAGATAAACTCTGGCCTCACTCTGGCCAGTTCTTTCGCACCACCTATGCCAGTTACCTGGCTTATTTCGGTTTGGAAGCCTTAGCCTTCAAACCTTACAGTTTAAGACGTGGTGGTGCCACGTTTTTGCTGCAATGTGGCCTCCCCATTGAAACCATATTGGTACGTGGACGGTGGCGTTCCTTGAACGTCGCTCGTTTGTATTTGGAAGATGGCCTTGCGCAACTACCTTCGTTACGGTTGAGTGAGCAGCAATTAATTCGAATCCAGGAGTTTGCTAAGCAAGCCCCCGCTACGGTCTTTCAACCGTCAAAGGGCCCGTGGAAGGGCTAGTGGAAAAGCTGTCCTGAGTGTTTTCATGCCTTTTGATTCACCAGGCAGTCTTCGAAGAGAAAGCTACATCCATGCCTTTTGGATTAGCTAAAGGTGCACCATGCCTTTTGGTGCAGCCATGGAAGAATTTTCACCATGCATAGAGATGCATGAGCAGGTTTCAAGACGACCTTCAGGTCCGGTACAGTGAGAAAAAGGGGCGCGAGTGCTTGACTGTCGTATCGACATTTAGCACGAACCCCCGATGATCACTGTGTTATGGCTGTTAGGGCTGAAAGCGGCCCACCACACCCATCCCAGGAGGAAGGGCTAGTGGAAAAGCTGTCCTGAGTGTTTTCATGCCTTTTGATTCACCAGGCAGTCTTCGAAGAGAAAGCTACATCCATGCCTTTTGGATTAGCTAAAGGTGCACCATGCCTTTTGGTGCAGCCATGGAAGAATTTTCACCATGCATAGAGATGCATGAGCAGGTTTCAAGACGACCTTCAGGTCCGGTACAGTGAGAAAAAGGGGCGCGAGTGCTATATATATATATATACACATACATGTATTTGTAATTCTGAAGGCAAACCATAGTATATACAGTATATGTTGGTGGGAGGACGCTGAGAATAAGTGGGTGACTGATGGTTCCTGGACAAAGGCAGACTCGGCACCTTACATGCCCCGTGCTCTGGTGTGCAAGGCTTTTTCCCGTGGAGGAATGGACAGCAACAACAGCAACCAACAACAGCAACCAACAACAACAACAACAACAACAACAACAACAACAACAACAACTACTACTACTACTACTACTACTACTACTAC
>VSDK01002554.1:98465-122799 GCA_009767595.1 Symbiodinium kawagutii | reverse complement strand
TGCTACTGCTACTGCTACTGCTACTGCTACTGCTACTGCTACTGCTACTGCTACTGCTACTGCTACTGCTACTACTGCGACTAATAGGACAAAGTCAGACTAGTCCTGGTGGCTCTCGTGGGCATGACATCATCAGGTCTGCAGCGATGAACGTAGAAACGTAGGGATAGCCGGCCTTTTCCGACGTTCTTTAAGCTGTGTAAGCTGCGTGTTTCGGAGTTCTTTGAGAGATCTTCCGAGAGCATTAGTATGGCTGTAACGCTTTGCAAGGATCCTTTGGAGTATGAATTTGTTGGAGTATGATCATTGGAAGAACTCTATAGACTTCAGAATCTCCAAGGTCAGAGCAACTCCTAACGCAGTTTGTGCGCCCAAGGCCATAGCCACAGCCATTGAGATGGGCTTTCTGGGATATTCCTTCGCCTGTTCATTGACAAAGGTGGGGGATTGGGATCGAGATGTGGATGGAGATTGGGATGGAACTGGGGGATAGGGATTGGATAGACAGACAGATGCTTGTATCCTGTGGTCAGACTTGGTATACCCATCGATGATTTACCCGTGGTGATAGATATATGATGACAAATCACACCGTGGTCCTTTTTAAATAAACTTAGAACCTCACGAATCTGGTATCAATGATGATTGGCCTATCGGATTCCAGTGGACGGCTTTGATGTGAAATAAATGGGGTAATGGAAATCAATCTACACAGTATCATCACTGGGTATTGAATGTTTGATACCGAATTATTGGACAGTGATTATTCACAACCATAAGTCTTCAATAAATAGCTCCTTATATCACCAACCATAAATGGCTCCTTATATCACCAACCACAACCATTTCATACTTAACCACAAGTTATTTCTAGTAGCTATTGTCTTTACGAATGGCTAGTTATTCATCTTCATAAGATTCCCCACCACTAAATCTTCAGTGATAACCATCTTTTACCCAGTTTGGTTGTTAAATAAGCTGGCAGACATGGCTACTTGGTGCGTGGTTTAAAACAATTTCTATTTTCTGTAGTACTTATCAGCAAATGGTTGGTTGACGAATGTTTTTCATATGGGTTGAATGGTTGAAACCACCAACCAGCAGTTGTTAACCACCAGTTTTGACCATAGATAGATAGGTATAACCATATTACCAGGCATAAAAAGTTCAATAAGCAGTGATGATTCACAACCACAGATAACCTTAACCAGCAGTTATGACCATTTTATAGCCTTATCTACCATAGCTCTCCTGGAGAATCCACTGAGTCCCAGGCACTCCGACGTCCCTGGGTGGCCGTGGTGATCTTATCGGTGGGCACAGGGCCGGTGGCAATCGCCTCGTGGAAAGAGCAGCAATTTTCGGTGGTGATAAACTGCTCAGGTCGATGCAATGGTGTAAGTTCTATGTGATTTATATGGCTATGGGTCAAAACCAGGGTTTTCCCTATAGTTTTGTTGGTTATTGAGCCCTATTTTTGATGGTTAACTGCCTGACCCATAGCCAAGTGATTTGGTGTAAGTCTGACACGTGATGCGGTCGTGGAGGCACCACACTTCTCCCGTCAGACCTCGGACGATGCCATGGGACCCGTCCTCGTGCTTGCGGGGAACCACAAAATCAGCCTATTCAACTAGGATACCGTTGCTTATCTTCGAGTTGTTATGTTGATGATTGATTTGCCTTCCTTTGAACTGGTTTCAATCATAGGCATATATAGATATAATCAATCAACTCTATAGGGAAAGCGAAAAGGAAATAAGAAGGTAAATAAGTACTTGAATGAATGAATGAATGAATGAGTGAGTGAGTGAATGAATGAATGAATGAGTGAGTGAGTGAATGAATGAATGAATGAGTGAGTGAGTGAATGAATGAATGAATGAGTGAGTGAGTGAGTGAGTGAGTGGATGAATGTATGAATGAATGAATGAATGAATGAATGAATGAATGAATGAATAAATCTCTACCATCACATACACATACAAAATATATGAGCAGCTGTGAGATTTGGGTCTCACAGCTGAAGTGGTTTAGACTTTCACCATGTTTATTCGGCTACCGACCATACGTGACACATCATATATGTATGTAACTAGACAAGCCGATAAACAAGTAAATATGTACTGTATACGTTTGCACGCATAAACACGTATTGTACGCACATTGATGCACCGATGCCGCCACGGTCAGACGCCGCCTCTCATGATGCTCCTGACCTCCATCTTGGCCTTTCAGGGTGCTTACGAGGCCAGGCCGCCTGTGTGCTACCCGTGGGGTGCTGGAGTTTCTGCCCCAATTTTTCTGGACAAAAACCCAGGGTGATCGTTTGCCAGCAAGGCTTGTGCAGATTTCTTGCCATCTCTTGAACTAGGAATCTCTCTGAACCAATAGAACGAATTCACAAGAGCAGTGATGAGCACTGGTGTTGCCCCCCTGCTATTTACCAGCTTGTGAACCATTATAAACATGTCATCAAGGCCGCTTGCGATGCCAGAATATATGTCAATTTCCCTTGTTTCCTTTTACAAATCTCTCGTTTTCGCTTTGCAAGTTCTTCAAACAATCCTTGTGCCTTGTAAAGAAGGGTGGAATGTCTACTAATTTAGATCGAGTACCAGAGTCCCGTTGACAAGCCAAAACGGTCCCCTGACATGCCAACCCGGCCATCAACATGCCAACGAGGGCATTGGCAGACCAGCCGGTCATCATCCCAAATGGCCCGTTGACATGCCATTCTATGGCCTTTCAACATGCCAAAACGGACATGCTAACCTTGCCAGCGAAAATTGCGTCGCCGCTTCGTTGGCCCACGAAGTTGGCGGCCGCTCCACAGGCGAAGTCCACCCCAGCCTTCTGTGGGCTCATTGCCCGGGACCTGGTTGGGGCGGTGCGATTAGAGTGATGTCAGAATAAGTCACAGATCATTTTCGGTGCACAAAATTGTTGGTGACTTTTGATTCGATGATTTTGGGTGCTTGATGTTTCCACTGCTGATTTTTCATTATACCATCATGGCAATACCATGGTGATGAATAGTTAGTATCATGGCTTGATGTTTGAAAGGGGCTGCAATGTTTCAAAAAGGATATCGAGAGTGGAACTGCAGGAGCACCTGACGAAACTGACGGTGGGTTTTGATAGGCCAGATCAGCAAGGACGCATCCAGTGGATAGCCACCATCGCAGTGCTCGTGGTCAACATAACCGTCCTTACTGTCTCTCTATTGACCGTTCATGGTGCCAGTAATCATTTGCAATCTCTCATGGCTAACGATCAAACCATCCGCCAGTTTCGCTGGGACCAGGCTGGTTTCGCAGATATTGATTCAGAGCCCCACAGATCAGGGAGCCTTTTCGTTGAAGGTTTTTATCCCATGAAACTTGCACAGCAAGATTCGCTTGAGTCGGAGCGATGGATCGAAGTGCAGTTTTGATGCTTTGGGGGGTTGGTTTGCCTTCCATTTGCTGAGCAGCCTCAGTACAACAAATCTTTTTACGATGTGGATGGATGAAAATCTGAAGAGTACAATCACGGTGTGCTTGCAATCTTGGCTTGCACACAGTCCCGACTTGCATCACACCCATGGTTCTCGCTGTCAATGCTCCTCGATTGGCTAGTCATTGAATCACTGGATCCCCTCTCACCTCCAATGTTTATTTTTTTCCTGACAGCAACAGCTTGAGGCCTTTGCTATGGCAGTCCGGGGGCCTGGGTTTTGTGGATTCGATGGCAGTAGCAGTTTCAACAATGGTAGCAACGACAGCAGATCAGTTCACTATTGACTAGTATGATTGGTTAGTATCATATATTATATATACTATATATATATAATCACATCTTTGACAAAGGACAAGTGCAAGAACAATCAATTCAGCGACACCGATGACAACATCTATGACATTAACAAATCCCAATAAAACGATCGAGCATCAGCATCAACATCAGCACCACACTATATTTATCATAGCCAGAAACAATTCGGGCTATCTTAGAGAAACGGTACATTTACATGATCCAACATCTTTTTGCTGTGTGTTACGTCCCTGTTTCAACCATGCTTTCGAAGTAATTCCATTTGAACAGGGCAGGAACCAGCACAGATTTTGCGGGTCAGCTCCCCTGGGAGCTCCCCTGGAAGTCCAGCAAGCACCTGGAAGCACTGAGAGATTTGAAGCACAGCTGAGCCAGGTGCCATTCCCATGCTGGTTCACAGCAAGCTGGGTAGCTTGGGTCCTTTCATCAGCCTGTTTGGCTCAATCTGCTTGGAGGTTAGTATCCCCACTGTTGTAACAAGTCCCCGCAATTTGGATTCACCATGACTATAGGCCGGAGTTCATCCACCTTACAGGGTGACTTACTGTGGTTGTACCCCAGGGGACTCACCCCTGGCCCTGCACATCCAAGTGAGCCAGAGGCCTTGTTATTCCTTGTGCTGGAAGAGCTTCTCTTGGAGGCTGGCGAGGGCCGAAACAAACATCAGTGCTGATTGACACTGCTTGATGAGGTTCTTGCTTGGTGGGTTGATTGGTGGGTTTCTCGGTTGGTTGATTGGTTGGTTTGGTGGTTGCTACGACATTCTGGTAGATCAACATGGCTATCAGGCTTCCCCATTTTTGTTGATAGGTTTACCATCTTTACATGGCGGATTTTCTATTCCCATTTTCATATTCCAGAGGATTATACATGTACATATATATATATATATATACATATATATACATACACACACACATATACAAATATGGCTAGCCAGCCAGCCCGTTCTAGATGTCCACACAGCACTTTGGGTGGGTGAGGTAAACCAATTATGGATCAAGGTAAGTAAAAGTACAAGAATGACTCAAACAACTATAAACATAATAACTATAACATAAATCACAATCATCATCGGGACCAACCAGCAATCACGAAGAGGCAGGAAGTCGGTCATTTCGCTCGTGGCAAAGAAAGCTATGCAAGGACTTCAAGATGTTCACCTGTGAATGCTATCATTGCGTTTTGCAAAGCTCTTGACTATGCTCATGTAAATATGTATGGACATACCTCTGTAGGTGTGTCATGGTATGTCTATACTAGTGTAGACATGTTAAACAACCAGCGCTCATTGCGGATTTTGTAAGTGGCGACTTCGACGGATATGGGTCAAGCCATGTGCTTTTGTGGCACTGCTGTGCCTCACAGAGACCCGGAGCCACTTCTCTAAATCGATGGTAGATGGCTATGGGTCAATATTAACTCACCAATAATGGGGGATAATCACCAACAATAATGGTTAGTGATAGGGGAACCAGGGGTATCGGGTTGTGACCCACAGCCAGATTCTGGTTGACAATAGCTGAAAATCAGGTTCATGATCAGGTCAGCGCTCGAAAAAATGACGTCTCAGTCACGTAATTGGTGAATGATGGTTTATACTGATCCTTGTTCATGATCACCAAGAATGATAGGAATAGTCCCAACAAAGGGGATGAACTCCCTCGCAATTTTAGGATCTGCCATCCCAAGTGATTTGGGCCCACTCCGTTGGCAGGCTCACGAGAAGGAAGAGAGCGAGGTGCTGGGGTGGGGAGACTGTCGGTGCTGTGTCGAACAAGATTCACCAATTGCTGGTGCTTTTGAGTATAACCTGATGCTTCATGGCAGCGCTGGTATAGCCTTTATCCATTGAGCTGGCAAGTGCCGCAAAAAGCAAACGATCACAGCTATATCGTCAAAGTCAATGATCTGAATAAGAGCGTTGGAGGATCCAGTCGCCTTGTGCCAGTTCCAGTCCTGCAATCTGCCTTGATGAGGATTGGCTTTCAAGACACCTGCTGGAAGATGTTGGAAGCATCCTCACCCTGCATTTCTTTTTGGACACAGTTCAACAATGCCTTGCCAGCAACCGGTAGCACCATCCAATATCAACTTATCAAGGACTTAACACATTTTTATACGTCATGAATCGGTTTCTGGTTGAAACTTTCAGCCGATTGCTCCTCTTAGAGTTGACTTGGCCTATGGAATGGCCATGCAGGGGCACCAGGTGCACTTGGGGCACCGGACTGCCTGGCCCCAGGGGTGGACCGTATCTGTCTGGCTATACATTGGGTTAATTCTCAGCATCGCCTTTGACATCCTTCTGTGAGAAGCTTTTTTTAGCACCGCACCGCAGCGACAAAAATTTTAACCACTGGGCTGGCGTGAATAGGGCCTGAAAACCGACGATAGACCTGGCCTTTCGTTGTTGATAGGGGGCTATCTAGTTCTGCTTTCCTACACCCTTAACACTCGGATGAGCTTTCGAGCCTCGAGATTCTAACAATGGATCCATGCAAACCAACGCAAAATCATGGAGTTTTTTGGCCCTTGATTTTTTCCGCAACCAGCCTGAGGGCGGAGTGCTGTGACAGTATCCAAGCTTGGCCAGTGGAGCCGCATGAGGCAGCCCCAACAGCAGGTGACTTCAACCCTGACTGTGAAAACCAGGAAATGATACAAAACTGGTTGGTGATTTGATTGGCATTTTTGCTTTCATCCAATGCTTCGAATGGTTTGTTGGTTAAGAAGCATATTCTTGGCATGGGTTATAACCACTAAGCAGAAAGTGATGGCCCCGCAGTCAGTGCACTTTGGTAATTTGATATGACACGATCATACCTGCGAGAATCAACTCTTTGGCGGGAAGGCTGGTTGTAGCGTCACCCGCAACATCTGTGGAAGAAGAGGATTTCTTGAAATACTTCTAAAATTTCCTATATTAAGGTGGTTTCTGACTATAAGGACCCCAACAATGGGTTGGTTTGTTACTATAAATGATTGATATTGGATGACTTCGGGAGTACCCTTGTTTTGAAGAACGCCTTGATTTAGGTGGTGATATTTTGATCAGTAGCACCCGTGGTTTCTTCAGGAGCAGGATTGTTGAGATTCAGGTCCTTGTAGAGTGCCGAAGCCCTTAACAAAGTCTAATCGAATGCATAACCGAGCCAGGAAAAGTAGTCAATAGGTGGGATTCAAGCAACCCTGGTTAAGCAAGGAACTGCAGTCCTTTTCGCGGGGACCGGGCGGGTTGCTGTTAGGGAGAAGGGATTGTCAAATGAACCCGACTCACCAGTTGGAGCGATCATTCACCAATCTGAAGTCTTTGGTCCACACACTATTTATCATCATGAAATCCATCATCATGCATACTGTTCATCATTATTCCACATCAGCTCTCCCATCATCAAGCACTACGAAGCATCACAAATCACCAAGAACCACTGGCCTCACTGGCCTCTCCTATCGCGAGCTCCGGGCGCATCAGCGTCCGATCTCGTGCCGAGACTTGCCGCAGCGCTCACCACCGGAGAAGCGCTCGAAGGGAAGTGGCCCAGCGAAGCGCACAGCTGCAGATGGCTGACAGAAACCGTAGGAAACTACGAGCTGGGGCCCCCAGCAGTTGGAAATTGGTTAAACGAAGCCATTGAACTAGTTATGGTGTAGGGTGTTTGCACTTGCAGTTGACTATAGTTACAGTAACTAGTAGTTACCAAACTAGTATATCTTATAAGCCGTTTCTGGTTGCAGTATATCTACCATAACTAGTAGTTACCCTAGTTATGTTCACCAACCGATCGCGGCTTCTTGCGGGTTCCACCCTGTAGGGATTTTTGATGCAATTCTGGTTGGTCCATGGCTAGCAGACAAAATGCGAAAACTCTTGGATACCTGATGGTGGCGGAGATCCAATGGTTCATAGGGGCGGAGATCCAGGTGCTGAGAAACGAGTTGCATCAACGCCAGCAATGGATTCATTGGTTAAAGTGGCTGTGGATTTATGGATCCTTTGCTAAACCAATGGTGCTTGACAATGGTTGATCTTCTAGTGGTCGAAGATAGATATGGCAGATTGGGACCAAGACTCAGCAACATTACACAAGCAACAAAGGACGGGGCCATTCTTTTCTGCCTGCCTTGACCAGCAAGGTGAACCCTGCCAAGTGCTCTATATGGGTTCTGCCACGGACAGTAGGGAGTTGGTTGATTGAATTATCCGCATCTATACATGTAGCAGTGTGTAGCTTGTATAGGTAGTATGCCCATGCATATGTCCATGTATATGCTCACATAGACAGGTAGATGGATAGATGGATGGATAGATAGATGGATGGATGGATCCATTAGACGCATATACATGGAAATCTGCGGACATCCGGATTTCCCTCAACCCCAAGCTCCACTCGTCTTTGGGTGCTTTCGCTTTGAATCATTTGGGATCGAAAGGACCCAACTCACCGGCTGTGCGCAACCGCTGCGCTGCTTCCGCGAAACCACAGAGACGCCTCGGGGCGAAAGAAACGTTTCGCTGGGTGGTGCGGTGTCAGCGGAACGGTTGATTTTTCGTGGTGAAACCATCGGCAACTCGTGGGTACCACCAGGGATGCATTGACGAACCTTGTGGAAGATGGACTAACCATTTGCCAAAACCATGGTTTAACCATGATTCAATGTTTATTAACCATGGTTTAATATTAGATCCTGGTTAATAAATCACCCGAGTTTAACCGCAAATAGTTGGTGATCTACCGTCAACACTGGGTGGTCCCATAACAATGAGAATGGGTAAGGCAGCAGAGACGTAATACTATGAGGGGGGGAAGGCGGAGGAATAAAGTCGTTTCCTCAAAACTGGACAGCTAAGAAGCTAGGAGGTCGCCGATATTGATGGGTATTGATGGGTATTGATGGATATTGATGGATATTGATGGATATTGATACGAATGGTTATGGACCCACCAACCTTTGGTGAACTAACAGGGTTTTCCATTGCCAAAATGGTGGATTTTCCATTGCCAGGTTATTTTCTGCATCTGTGATGCAGAATACCTGGATATGTACTCCTTTCAGAGTAGCAAAATGATTTATGGGTCATATTACCCTCCCTTATAAGTGCCCCTTTCATGCCATTTCTGACAATCCCCCAATCATGGTCATATGCTCAGCCACCAAGGAACAATACTTGCCATTGGGCAAGGCGTAAGTTGAGGGGGTACAGCACTCACGGCAGCTGCCTTAAAGATTATGAAGCTCAGCCAGATAGGCTTTCGATTCCATTATGTTGGGTTGATCAACCAATTCCAAAAGACGAGGAAAACCTGCATGAAACAGGGACACTTTTGTTTGCATGTTTCTAGCTGGATGTGAGCGTGTTGGGGTTGCCAGGGTGTACTAACCAGTGGTTTCAGCAACATTCCCATGATGTATTTTTTGAAACTGGCAATCAGCAATTGGTCCGGATGCACATCATCATGCCAGAAGCACAGGCTGTGACATGGAGGCAGATGGGGAATTGCACCAAAGCATCACCAACATATCAAAGCATGATCAGTTTCAAAAGGATCAGTACCGGTACATGTCAATAGCAGTTTGCACTGAAGGTGAAGAAATGAACCAGGTTTTGGACAAATGAATGCGCACATGTATGATGGTATTTCTCAACCATTCACTTTATCAAACATTCAGAAGCCATCTCTGCTTTAATGTCACATCATTTTCCCAGAGGTCTTAGACGGGGGATTTAGGCATCCTGCACGTTCTAATGAATGGGAACACCAAAGATGAAAGGCAATAGAGCGCTGCTCAATGTGCAGCAATTACCTCGAAAAATATTGGTCTTGAAGATACTTTATTGTTTATGGTTTCATATGCACAAGGCACCCAACTACCCAAGAAAGATGGTTTTTGAGCATGGAAATTGCAACTTTTTGGGGTACTCAATTTGTGGACCACTGGATCTTGGGATCAAAATCGGCTGCTGGTAAGAAATGGATATTAATTGAAATCCGATAGACACAGATGTGGCGCGGGCTGGCTACAATCGGCTCAGAGCACCTGAAGCTGTGCACCAACTGTGAACGGGGCCGAAGGGGCGAATCAAATGACAGCTGGGTCGGGCATCATCCAACGATACTCTAAGATTGCCATAGATGGTCAGGTTTGATTTGCCAAAGTTGATGTCCATAGATGGCAAGATTTGATTTGCCAAACTTGATGTCGCTCAGCCCTGCAAAAGGCGTATGACTCAGCTTAGATCAGATTTTCATCATCAGGGAACCGTCATGGCGGAGAAGCATGGCAGCTTCATTTTCAGGCCTAGTCCGCGGGGATGCCCCGGGGGGTGAAGGGGAGCAGATGGTAGCTGAACACTGGCCTTGGGAAACTATGCGAGTCAAGCAACAGTCTAAGTAACGGAGGATGACGATCGAACAGACAAGCACGGCTACGTCCACAAACAGCTTTGGATCTTATCGACTTGTCAACGGTTGGTGGTTTCAGCGACATTTTATTCATTCTAGAATCTGCTTGGTGATAGTGAATGATGGTTGGTGATGGTTAATGATGGTTGGTGATCGTTTAAGGTTCGTTGAATGATGGTCGTTTAACAATAACAGCTTGATCATGCTTCATGACTAGCAATGGTTAGTAGCTGCTTGATATGGAAGACCTAGGCTCAGCTGTTGGTGAACTGAAGTCATCTCACTTTCACCCATAGCTGCAATGGCTACCTCGCAAGATTCACAGCTGCGCAGGTATCTCAAGAGCGAAAATGCCGAGGTCGGAACGGACATGGCGAAGGGTTCAATCATAGGCAGCCGGAAGGGTTGAATCATAGGCATGGTAGTCCAACTTACAGGAACAGGGTAGGTTTCTTCGGTTACGAAAATGAGTCTTGTTTCATCTTGTTTCCTTGTGTTTCCGGGAAATGAAACCGAATTGTTGGGAGATGGGGGGCTGCAACGATCTGTTCAACTGGAGATTCTGGATGAACATCATGGGTGGGTCGCCGGTTTGCTAAGAATTCAACCGGCGGTGCATGACTTGCCCATCAAAGTTTACGAGGAGAACACCAATCCACCCTACGAACTCTTCCGAGAAATCTCAGTTTAGTATGGATTTGATCTATTTCTATCTCATTTCTTGGGTGGGCTCTCCGAGTTTTGACATCGAGTTTGAAAATGTAGGAGAGGGGGTTTGTCAGGAAGGACAATCCATCAAAAGGGACACGTTCTTAAGGCTCCACGCTCATTGGGTGTCGATTTAATTGTAAGAATGTCCAAGCCATGCAATGGCGGCCCAAACATCCTGGCATCGCTATCCATGATTATTAACACGAATCATAGGGGTTTACCAAAGGGCCGGTACAATTATGATCCGGTTATTTCTTCCAATCTGGAAATCAATGATAAATCAATGATAGCTAAGAGTCTTTGTTTGCACCAAATTATGGACAAGTGCAATTTCCATGGCTATCGGGTGAGTAACTGCCACGGTCCGATGTGGCAGGGTCTCCCAGTGCAACAGGAGGATGCCCAGTATGCCGAGGAGGAACCCAAGTACGGCGTAGAAGAGGTCGAGGAGCGGGGGCGACCCCAGCTGTTCAGATAGCCTGCACCGGTCGTCGAGCTGTTGGGATGAGCCATCGGTTTGGGCTGGGCTGGCAAGGACCACGAGCTGTATGACGAACAAAATGGCTATGGGTCAACATTAACCTACCAATAATAAGGAAAACAATGGTGAATGATAGGGGAACCAGGGGTACGGGGTTTTGACCCACTGTCAAAGCAGGAACACAACTAACAAGAACAATAGGCTGAGACTCCGAGACCAAGCTTAATAAGGTCAGCATGAGATATTTGACCGCTCTGCCATTGCTGTTGGTACTTCAGCCAGCCAAGAAATCAGCGATTTCGCTCGGCGTCTTTGCGTATCATCTGCGATTCTGGCCCCTTGGTGGGGCTGGGTGTATACAATCAATAGCACAGATATACAATTGCAGTACAACAATTGGATACACTGAATGAGATGATAGTGTGATGTGGCCGCGGTATAACATCATATCCAGTACTAATCACAGTACATGGTCATAGTTATATCCATAAGATGATGATGTTGTTACTCCCTGGCGTACGATTAGTTGCAAGCATAGACTCCTTGATCTACCAATGAGAGATCAGCCCAAGATCTAAACCATCAACAATGAGAAACTGCAACAGAGATATGTATAGCGCAGGCTTCTTGGGTGGACCACAAATCAGACTCGCTAGTTGGTGGTGATTTTTTTTCTTGGGTGATATTGAGAAGCTGTTGACAAGACTTCAGTGATCCATCCAGAACAAAGACGCGAATCCTTTGGATTTTGACATCAAATCTCAAGCGAACTGGGATTCTCAACACAACTCAACGTTGGTTCAACGACACCAGCCAATCTACAGATTCTCCGTGGTAACTGATTGATTGGTGGTTTTTCACTTTTTTTGATTGTCCCAAGTAATTGGAATGGTTGGTTGATAGTTGATTGACTAATATATTAGTACTTATATATTAGAATACATAACGAACACATATTTTTGGAATGATCAAGTAATCGTTTTGAAAGGGCTTCTAACCACCAACCAGTAAACACATTCACGAATCTTGTGTCCAAATCTGTGGAGAGGGTGAACCATGGAGATACCTGACGCTTGAACTGCGTCCTCATGGCTATAGGTTGTCCAACAGATTCTCATTGAACAATTTGTTTTTTCAGGCCATCGATTTCTTGGGGTATGTAGTACTGCTGTAGCTACCTACTAGTTGCGTTGGCGAATCTACCCCAAGCTGCGACTTGGGGGCATCACTTTTCAAGGAAAACAACAGTACTTTGGATTTAACATAGTCTATGTAATGACTGTCATTGGCCGTCCATAGGTTTTTTTGGGCACCACCAAGGCAATGAACCTTGGTCAGAACAAGGTGCATTGGTTTATCCATAGGTCACGGTGTACCGCTGGTGGTTTCGGATTGAAAGTAGCCGGGGCTGGTGAGAGGTGCTCGCGTGCGGTGGAGCAGATCCCAAAAATCGCTCGATCCAAAGTCACGGTGCCACCAGCATCGATGCTTTTGCGAAAAGCACTGCTTTTCGCCAGCTGCCCAGCTGGGTCTCCATAGGTCTCTTGGATTTGACGCGACTGTTCAAGCCATTGTTGCTGTCTCCATTTCTTTTGGACATCCTCCAATCCTAAATCCTGGCAGAGATAGGGAGGTGGACATAGGATTCGTTCATTTTCCAGCCGTCTGATTTTGGATGGCACAGTGCTGTGTTGAACGAAGGGGGTTGCCCTGCCAACACATGGAGACGTGTTTGGCAGTTTAGCAGTGATAGTGTTAGTCTAAGGGTTTTTGTTTTTGTTGTTCTTGCTATAGTCAGTGGCGGTGGTGGGAGCCTCACTAGCAGCAGTGGTAGCAGTAGATGGTAGTTAGCAGCAGCGAGTCTTTTCATGCGCAGGAGACCAAAGAAGAAGGCCCAGGCCATTTGGAGGGCATGTGCTGATGCAGATGACTGGGCTAGCGGTGTCAAAATCTTTGCGTCAAATCCCTTCCCTCCGTCGAATCATATCGAATCCCTGCCTGGCCCCCCAAGAATGGACAGATACCCTGCTGATCAGAGTTTCTGTGGGTTTCAGATTTGGAGAGGGGATTAGCTGGTATCCCTGAAACTATTCCCATTAGTGGGGATCCTTATTTTCTAAACCATAGCATCCATAGTGGATGCTAATCCGTCACGCCAACGTGCTGGTAAATTGGAAGCTATACTACTCTACATACCATGTACCTATACATAGATTTATATTATATGTAAAGATTTTTATACACTATGTACATAACTACATGTAAATAAACATATCGACTCATAGACACATTAATATAGATATCTATATCTTGTCATCCCCTCAAGGATCAACAACTCCCCCAGTCCTTCAGCAGTCCCCTTTGGCGCTGAAGAGGCGATGAGGCCGTGGAGGTCGAGGTGGAAGCCGATGTCACCGGCGATGCCGTGGAGGTCACCGAGGCCGAGGCCGTGGAGGTCGAGGTCGAAACGGTCGAGGACGAGGACGCGGACGGCGTGGATGCGAAGTTGAAGGAGCAGATGGCGGCCTTGCAGCACGACCTGGAGAAGGCCCAGGTGCACCAGGGGATACCAGGGGGGGACACCAAGGTGGTGGTGAGTAGGGCGGTGGTAGGGGGGTTGAAATGGCACTTTGGGGTTTTTGAGGATGGGCTGAAGAGATGCTAAGCCTTGAGAAATATGGAAGGTGACCAGATGTAGGAACAAGCATAGACAAGAAATGCGCGCTCAGCGTGGTAACGACCACATGAAAAGAAGTGGGGAGGCAACGTACTGCCTATCTCGTCATGAGTTGCTTGTCTTGTACTTTGTCCACCATGGAAAGCCAGTGCAGACATGGCAAGGACAAAGATAGTTGGTGTTTTTTGAAGATTTTTGGAATCTCCTATTTCTATGTCATTTGAAGATTCAACATTTGAAATTTCATTGGGATGGAAGTTATAATCACCAACCAGAAGATTGTTTAAAATTCTCATTCATTGTGGGGGTATATATCCCTCAAAGGATTCGAGTTTGGCGTTGATGGTCATCCCTATAACAGGGCGAGTTGGTTGAAGAGGATGCGCGAGTTGTAGTGCTTGGTATAGAGATGTTCATGATGCTGCAACCGAACAACCAACCACAAGAATAAGCTTGACGTTATGGGGACGCTTTAAGTCTGTAGCACTGTAGCCAATTTCTATTGTACAAGAGGGGTTTGGAGCAAGCCCGCTGGTGGGTTCTAACCATCGCTCGATGGTCGCAACACTGTGAGGCGGACTTAGCACAATCGGCAACTCCGGTACCAGCTGTGTTCGATCGGGCTTGGTTTATAAATCAACTTCAATACATGGGGCCCCAACGGGGATGATGATTTTGCTGGCTAAAAGGGCCCCTTTAGTTAGTTGGTTGGTTTCTGACCCTGCCTTGTAACCAACCAACTGGTTATAGCTTTACACCTATGACAACAATGGTGACAGTTGTAGCATGTTATGACTACAGTATACCCGGACACCTCTCTACCAACCACCTATGATCCACCAACACTGCGGTGGGTCGGCGAGCGATCGAGGTGGAAGAGGTCACGGAGGATGTGGAAATGGAAGAGGTCCAGGATGAGGAGCCGGGTGGAGCTGGGCCAGAGGATCATGGTCCTCTGGCAGTCCCTAGCCTGGTTAGGTTGAAAAATGCTCGAAAAATGCTCAACTTTTATAGGTGTCAAACCCTTGTAAATAGTGGATGTTCTGCGCAACAAGGCTAGGTATTGCCGGAGTGCAATCATGAATGGCTGGTGCTGCTGTTACAGAAACCTTTCAGCCTTTTTCTCCAGAGCCTTAGGCTTGAGAGTTGCAGGTCAGGTAAACACTGAGTACCATGTAAATAATTATTTTAGTAAAAAATAGTAAAAACAATTGTAAAAAAAATAGTAAACAATATTTGTTGAATTTTTGATTAGTAAAAAAAATAGTAAAAAAAATAGTAAACGGTGATTTCCTGTTTTTACTTTTTGTGTTTTTTTTTGCGATTTGTTGTGAACGAATAATTGGTATAAACATAAAGCCTTCAATGGAAAGTTTAATTTGAGGGTCAAGGTTATCTGTCTTATTTGGGCTCATTTTGGGTTTGTCATCACAAGCCGCAGGGGCTATGGTCACTATGGTCGTTGAAGGGTTCTGATTCATAGTTTGCGCAGTACTGGTGAAACCATACAAGTTATTGCTTATCGAAGAGAAGTATGATAAGTTATATTATGTAGATTATACTATACAAACAGTTTCTGAGTATTTGCAGTGTGAAATATTTATTAAGTTGGCAAGGCTCGTTTTCCAAGGGGCAATAATGAGTCAATCCCACCAGAATTATCAGTTAGATAAGCCAGGCTTTCATTGAGTTCGAAGATGATGTTGATAGATACCAACAATCATCGTGATGGACAGACATAACACGGATCAGTTCTTCCCAAGGGACAAGGTGGAAGTAGCCAGTTGGATCTTTTCAAAATGTAAATTGATGTTTTCTTCTGATAACTTCAATAGATATTTGTTCTCAACAATACACAGGGGGTTGTGATCACCAAGAATAGAGTAAAATCACCTAGCGTTCCTGCCTGTACTCTCCCAATTAGCCTTGGTGAAACCATTGTTAATTAATTGATTGAAAGTGTTCTTGTCGACCACTATACTCACTGGGAAAGGGATGAATATTGTTTGTACAATTCCAACATATCCATCTTGAAGGTATGCTGTTTTAAGCTCAATGCTACCAATGATACCAATGGTAATCCTTGGTAGCTGGCCATCAACGGTGTTTATCAACTCAAGTGTGCATATATAACCATTCCCAGATCAGAAAGTATGAGGGGGGCTATTTTCCAGATTGCGCATGTTCAGGAAGCCCGCAGGATGCCGACCGCATACTTTGCTGGCGCTCAGTGCTCATACCCTCACACACGTGAAGTGTGAACACTGACGTGGAAGCGATATAGCCAATGGTATTTGATGTAGAGGTAGGACACTCCAGACACCAACACAAATTACTGATTCCTGTAATTGGTCATTGGTTCCAACAAAATCGTTCACCATCTGATCCTTAGGGCCTTAGGGAGCCATGGAGGGCATTGAGGGCAGCGGGACTGGTCTTCTTCAGAACTGGGGCAATGTCTCCTCTGACTCAGTTGACTCACAGGAATCTTTGGCAAGTCAGGTTGCACTAGCGGATGCGTGCCGTGAATCCTCATGTTCAGGGGTACCGGATGAATCTGACAGTTCAGATGATGGTAAGCAGGGCAATGGCAATGAGCTTTCTAGTGCTGCTGCTAGTGCTAGTGATGACTCTGGTTCGCAATTGTGGTGGCTGCAAATGCTTCTTTCAGCTTCGCAGAGTTTGGGCTACGACACCGCCAAGCATACTCCATCCCCCAAAAGTCGATATGTGAAGGTTCTGTCAGGATGCACCGGCATCTCTGCAGAAAGTTGGGTTTTCAAGGCAGGACTGGCAAACAAAACGTTCGAAATGGTTATATGTTTGGCTTTAACATATGTGGACGACAACCCTCAATGATGGCAACATATCTCATTGGTAAGTTGGGAATGTGGTCGCTGCTCTAGACTCTAGACTCTACTCTGCTCTAGACTCTATTTGGTTGCCAACTTGTTGGTTCGATCGTTGACCCATGTCTCATTGTTGACTGGTGTTTGCTGTTTATTTGGTCTCTTGTTGTTTTATTGTGGTGGCTGGGTGGCTGTGGTGAATTGTCAGTGGTTGTTTTTGTCGGTGGTGATGGTTGTTGCTGATGTTGCTGTTGTTGTTGATCTTGTATCTTGTTGTTGCTGATGTTGATAAGGCAGCTGTTCTTGCTGTTGTTGATTGCTAGTTACTGTAGATTGTTGCTGGTTTGTTGTTGATGTTGTCGTTGTCACCGTCGTTGTCGCTGTTACTGATATTCTATTATGCCGTTGCTGATGTTGCTGTTGTTGTTGTTGTTGCGGTTTCTTTCGCTAACTAGACTTCGAGTACAGCCCTTGCAACCCGGTGCAGCTGCGACTTTGCCCCTGCTGGAACAACCCATGGTAGCTGGGTAGCCGGGTAGCTCTACAATGCCCAAGCCAGACTATGATATGGGGTGATTAACCAAGCCTAAGCCCAAACTCATATTATGAAAGAGAAACACACCCATCCTGATGACCATAGGTCCTAGGTTGCTATCCATTTCAACAAGGTGGATTGTACATGTATTCCAGCGGTCCTTTCACCAAGAAATCTATCAGTATGACTCAGTATGATATCGAATGATCAAACACATCAAATGCACCATGGACAAGCGATGGTTTCCTTTGAGATATCTGCGTCATCAACTAAACGCTGAGATGAGAATGTGTAAGTTCTGATGATTTGATGTGGGATATAGCCAACATTCGTTGTACAACTGGAAATCTTGAGTCATAGCCATGGTAACTTCAACATACGGAGTAGGATTCTCATTTGTAAAACATACCAGCTACAGCTACATTTGGTGGGGTAGCAAGAGTTTTTGACTTTGATTTCCCTGTCAGGCCCTTGGCATTCCATCCTGCACAATGAGCGCTAGTGACCCAAAGGGAAAATGCAGAAGCTTTGTGGAGAACAACATGAAGAAATGCAGTAAACCAACTCACTGGTTTCGAACCCTGAAGGATCAATACATGGGGAATGCCTGCTGTTACCACCCAACAGGTCTTGGTTGCAACCCTGCGCCGGAAGCCGCAGATTTTGCAATCACCGGCACACCTTGCCATCCATATTCGACCCAGCGGTCTGGAAGATGGGAAGCGGTTGGTTCCAATGCAGTGTCTGCCCACCATGAATACAACGTAGCCATGGATGAGTTTTTTGAGTGGCTGGTCAAGTTTATCCCCAAGATCCTTGTTTTTGAGCAAGTACTGGGCTTCGACAAGCCTCTTCATGCTGGCGCTACCACAAGCCCCTACCAATTGTACTTTGGCGGCAACAGGCCTCGCCGTGTAGTAGCAGCAGCAGTAGTGAATAACTAGTGACTAGCGACTAGTGACTAGACTAGACTAGACTCTCTGTAGGTGGAATTGAATAGTATGTCAAAACAACAAAGAGTTGTGGTGGATAGAAAATCTTGGCTCAACCTCATCGACCTCATCTTTTTTCCTGTCTCCCAAAGACCGCGCTTCGATTCAGGTTTCGCTCACTGCTGGATGACAACATGGGTCGACTTCAAGGTCACGGATATTATCTCCTGAAGAAGGAGTTGGACATGCAGCACTTTGCTGACATTCGTCGCCCAAGGAGAACAGTTGGGGCAGTTGGGAGGGTGTTGTCGAGTTACAATATTCAATATATAACATTGTGTGCATGAATACACATATATTGTAATTGTAAAGCAAAGCCAAGTATGGTATGATATGCTGATATGCTAGGGCCCTAGGGGGCAATAAAGTAGAGCACATTAGCGGATCTCCAGTACAAAGCAGTCAGAGCGAAACAAGAACGTCCACTGCTAACAGAAACCACCAGCAAACAAGCGAAGTCTCTAGAGTCTAGAGCAAACAGCTTGAAATGATTCCAGAGGGGCCATTGGGTTTGATCAATGATGTTTAATGATGAGTAATGACAATCAATGATAAGTAATGATGATTGATGACCACGGCAATGAATAATTGATGATTATTCAGAATTGTCTTTTTTGATGATTAATGATGCCAAATAATGATGAACAAAAAATATGATGTGTAAGGTTGGAGTATGATCATGATTTATGATGATTCATGAAAATTGGTTTATGATGAGTAATGGTCATTCAAGTTTCATGAAGATTAGGGATGACTCATGATTAGGTAAGCCAAGTACCAGGAACCGGGTCTGGGTGCCCAGGGTTTGCAGAAGCCCAGTTGAGATGTCCATTTCCTGAACAAGCAAAAACAGATTTGAAGAGCCTTTCTTTTTTGACCACCGTTCCTTATGTGCTGAAAACATTTCTTAAGTTTCTTTGGTCTCTTGCATGCTTGATGCAAAAGTTTAAGGCCTTGAGATTGGAATCACCAAACCGAATTGGGTTGGAGCATTGAAGTATGCGAGCAAGAGTTTAGCTGTTTAGCTTTATTGATAATGTAGTTTTTATTGGTTTAGTTTAGTTTAGTTATGGTTGTACTCCGGGGCAAGCCAAGGCACCCAGGTTCACAATCGGTCTTCTGCAGCTGTCAGCGAGAGCAAAAGACATTAGCCATGAAATTAGCTAGCAGCTAGCAGCAGCTAGCAGCTATCTAACCAGCATTAGGTCCATACAGACAACATATTAAGCAATTATAGCAATTGCAGTTGTTAATGAATGTCACTACACTACACTCAATGTAGCAAAGGATGCTTTCAAGATCTGTGAAGGATAAGACACTCATAAGACAAAAATTGCTTGGACCACCGGATCACCACCTCACCAAATCAGCAATGTTCGCTCCGTCGTCGAATGAACTTTGACGAGTCTTGGGGTGATGCAGCAGCAATCTCTGACCTGCAGCCATCATTTGATGACTCTTGGGGAGATCTGGCACAGCAATCAGGCTCAGAGACAGGTGAGCCGTCATGCTCAACACAGCCAGTGAAGAAGCGTGGTCCTGGAAGACCCAAGGGCTCTCTCGGTTCGAAAGCTTGGAGAGCAGTAGTGTCGCTGGTAAGGTTTCGGAAGTTTTTTTTTTTGAGATTTTGACACCGGGAAGGGCCTTTCAAAAATATTGACATGGATACCTGGATACTGATATTGAATATTGACTCATCCTCCACTAAGTTGGTTGGTTAATCATTTTAGGTTTGCTTCTACTGAACGTACGATAAACTGTAGTTCTTTTGTAATTTTTTAAATTATGATGATAAGAAACCATTTGCATGTAGTCATAAAAGTGAAGTAAAATGTTCACATAGATGTATTATATACATGTATCAACATAGTTACCTTTACCCTCATGCAAATGTATGAGTGTATATCTATGTGTGTGTAGGTGCATGTGTGCATGCAATAGTGAAGTGATAGGAACCGTTTTGGTGGTTATTGCGGTTAGATCAGACTTCAACCAACGGAGGCAACAGCAAGCCCCACAAAGTGACCAGAACAAATTTGTCTCACCGCATGGCCCAGAATATGTCCAGCCGAAACCCGGTACCATTGAGCATGCTCGCAGCGTGCTTGCCCAGAAAAGGGCAAATGACAAGCTTGCAGTAGTAGTAGCTTCTCATCGTGGGAGGGCTTCAATGACAAGAGAACAGCTATTGGCAGAAGATGTACCGCTTCTTTTTTTCCCAGACAGTGTATTGTGGAAACTCATCAGTTTTCTGGGTACCCCTTCCATGCAAGCAATTTGCGTGGCTGCTCGTTACTCCTTCAGCTCTGAAGGGAAAGATGCGAGAAATTCTTCCAAAATGGCAAAGCAATTCTTGTTTCGCAGTTTGGCGCAGATGTCAAATAAAGCTTTGCAACAGTTTGCCATTGCAGCATCCAAGCAAAAGATAGATGGAGCCACTGTAGCACGAATGGGATTGCAGGGCACCTGTGCCGTTCTTGAGTCAGCAGCACTCTTGTGGGCTGGAATGTTTGGATCGTTGAAATCAAAAATTGGGAATGGTGTCAAGCCATTGCTTTTCATCCGCAAAGCTCGGTATGACGAATCGCCTCTCAAAATCCGTTTGGTAGACGGGGATGTTTGTTCAAAGGATTCGGAAACGTCTACACATGCAAAGGTGCTTCAGACAGAATCTTCCTTCCACATGGTGTTTCAGGACACTAGCAACCAGCGTGTGTGGTCCCTTCAGGGGTTCGTGCCCACCCACTTGAAAGTTCTAGATGCCACAACTGCAGAGAACTTGAAAGCAGCAGTGCTTCAAGATGTCGATTGCATCCCTGGTTGGAAAGAGTTTGCTCACATGTTTCCATGGCAACTTCAGTGCACAACCGTGGATCGGTACCCAGCGAATTATAAAGCTGAAAAAGCGATGTTGGCTGAGAACCTCGAACATGGCAAGTGGAGCAAGTATACCAAATCATGCGACGTGCATGTGATAGCGCAGGTACATACAAAGACCATGTCAGTACTGGAGGATGACATCAGCGGTCTTGTTCACACAGCGTTGTCGCAACAAGGTGCTGGTGTACTCACGAAATTGCAAGACATCTTGAGGGCAATTTTTAGTGAAGAAACAAATGTCATTTATGCTGTTCCACCTGCCGGCATGACACAAAAACACAGAGAAGAAGTGTATGACCTCTACCTTCCTCTCCCTACCTGTGGCTCCAGCGTGGGTTCGTTCCCGGTGCAAACTCTGATCAAGAGGCATTTGCTTAACACACTCCTGAATGGAGATATTCAGGAGCATGACATCACTCATTACTGTGGCTTTGGATGTTGCAGTGACATTTCAGAGACGATTGAGAAACTGAACCGCGTCGCGGTCTTTGCTTTTGAGAAACTGACCCGCTTCGCGGTCTTTGCTTTGATGAGTTGTAAGCAGCCTCGCTTTGCCCGCAACCGCTGGAACAACCATGAAGAGGCAGTAAACTGGAGTGGATTGTTTTGAGGCAGCATTGGCAACATTTCTCCCATGCCCTATGCGACTCGTGTTTAATGATGCCATTCTCGTTTGTGGCAGATGCTTCATTCTAGGGGTCTAGCGGCTAGAATCGCTAGAAGAAATTAGTCAAACCTGTTCTTACTCATTGGCATTTTTACAACCTGAAGACGGCCAAAGGTTGGGGTTAGGAATGATGACCACAGTTAAGTTGACGTTAGGTCATTAGGTGCATGGCTACAGTCAAGTTATCAATTATCAGTTATATTTTTTCAGCTGAATGACGACTGCGCGCTTGCAGGTTGTCTGCCCATCACCATCTACTTGATAGAGTGATTACCAAATTTACTGGCACACCCCGGCCCGATTCCATTGCCGTGCAGCAACACCAACCTGACACACAACGGCGTGATGCTCTTCCTTGGGACGGTTGGGGTTTCCTAGAGTCAGAGGGCAATGGTGTCCAAGAACAACCCGATCTACATCAGCGGCCCTTCAGCTGCCCCTGCTGAAGACAGCGACTATGAACCTGACGCCTTTACCGGACCCTTAGCTATGAGTGTGCTATTGAAGGTTTTTTTGTATCGTACTATCAATACATTACCTCCTGGGTTGTTACAGCTTCTGTTGCTTTTGATTACAATATGCAAGTGCATTCTGACTAATTTACTTGTTCTTAACTGGCTTCTTGCTGAAAGCAATAGTAAGCAGATATAGTAGAATTAATGATAAGGCTTAGGGCAAGGGAATTGTAAGTATGTTTGCGTGATTGTTGATGCCAAGATGTTGAATGCTTGACTTGGGTTTACCTGCCAACAGCTATCCGATGTCTTAGGACTTGGCTTTGATGAGCCAGAGGGGGGCGCTGATTGGGCCAAACTCAACAAAGCTTTCAGGAAAAACTCTGGGCAATGGTGCCTTTCCAATCCTGGACCACGCTTGGTGATCATCAGAAATGTTATGCGCCCCACTGCACACATGGTCAACAAGGCACTCTTCTTCAGTGGTGCATCGTTTGATCGGGAGCAGGACATGCGTGCTAGCCAAGGGAAACCAAGACGCTATCGGATTGTTGAAGCTTCTGCTGGGACAGATTTGAAGGAATTCTACCGTGAGCTTTGTGCGCAATTTGAAGGACCGGCGATTGGGCTTCCACGAGCTGGGATGACAACAAACCTTGCAAAGACCCATTTCAAGATGCTTTCCAGGGCCGGTTGCGCGATGCACATGTTGCTCAGACGACCACGGACGCTACAACCTTACAAGCTGTTTCAAATGCTTCATCATCATAACCTTGGCATCTTCAGGGAGGGCAAGAATTTTCCATGCCTCAATGATGAATTGGCGGCTGCATTCTATGAGCATCACCCAGAGTGGGACCAGCAGGCAGAATGCATCCTATCCAGCATTGCTGACAGTGTTAGCTTGGATGTGGCGCAGATCGAAACAAGACACGCCATTTCGCGTCGAATGTCAACGCTGAAGAGCTTGCAAACATGGCCTAGCTCCATTGAAACTGTTTCGGCTGAGTGGGCGCATCGCCAATGCAACAAACGGGAGGAAGAGTTCCATGGGAAGGTGGCTGGTGCGGAACTTGACTCTTTACTTGATGGAGAGCCTCTTCTGCAGTTTTGGCGCATAGGGTTTTAAGGCCCACAGAGTCATAGAGTTTGCATTGGTGGTTTCGTGCGTTTTGAAAGTTAATCAGCTATGTTGCTGTAAGTGTAAGTACAGTTCAAAGATTTACATAACATAACACAACGTTGGAATGGATAATCATTTTTTGTTATATATATAGTAAATTCACCCTAATCTGGCAGTCCTTCAGGGGCACATGGTTTGGAAAATGCAGTCTGGCATAGCAAGCTCACACTCAGTTTCGTGCCTATCAATATCATTTTGTTTTCGAGCTGCTAAAGCTAAAATTGCTAAAATACATGTGTAGATCAATACATGTGTATATGTGGATACATCATGTATATCTCGTTTTAAGACTTTAGGTGTCATTCCATTTCATTTCTGGTACATTAGCTTTGCTACGCAGCTGGCAACCATTTCTTTCAAGAACGTTTGGCCGATTCCAAGAATGAGCCATGTTCAGAACATGGTAATAATTAAGTAACTTAACTAAAGTAAAGACTAAAGTTGACTAAAGTTAACTAAAGTTGGAATTTGCTTTGGGCACTTGGTAGAAGTAAATTATTCTGGAGTAACCTTTGGGTCTTTGGGTACAGACTACTTTGAACTTTGTATCCTCATTTGGAAATCAGTGCGCAGCAAAGGACCACAAGAAAACCGACGAAGAGAGAAACCAGCAGCAGCTCCAACGGTCGAAGGGTAGGAAACCTGGCGGTGGCGGAGGAGGATACCGAGCATTCCTGGACA
>VSDK01002554.1:76479-98414 GCA_009767595.1 Symbiodinium kawagutii | reverse complement strand
TTTACATCAACAAACATGAAAGCTGCAGCGCGAGATTACAAGAGTCGATCGGAAGAGGAGAAGGAATACTACAAGAGAATTGGTGCTTCAGCCACTATTGCGTGGCAGCATGGGTATTCATCTTTTGGTGACCGCCAACGGCAAGCAGCGCCTGCCACATGCCAATCCCATCCCGAACATCGAACTGAATCAGAATCATTGTCATTGGTGGCATCTTCAGCAAACTCTGCTCTGATTCCTGTGTGCACCCGAAATTTGGAGGACGATGTGAGAGAAATCCGTTCCAAGTTGCGGCTGCAAAGACTTGGATCGAAAGAAGAAGTAACCCAGCAAGACGAGCTCATCAGCAAGTACAAAGTGTCGCTTGTTCAGGATGCTCCGGATTGTTGGGATCAACGTGTTTTTACTTGTGCGCATCCGGGAAACAGCTTACAATGCATTGGTGATGCAAATTCGGCAGCATCCCTATCCCACATCCGCTGGTTTCCTCCTGCGTCAAGTTTTGCTTTTGTTTCTTGGCTGGATTCGGTCAGGTTGAACATTTTCCTGAAGTAGGCAGCCAAGGAAGAAAACATGCAGAAATTGGTGATTACATATGTGTACACACATCCTTAGCCTTAGAACTTAGAAGAGGTACAACACCTATGTCCTAAGTTTTGCAAGCTGATTCTGCGCAATGATCCTTTACACATATGCACACGTACAAATACTAAATACATGTTCAAGTATTATTGCGCGTGAGTAATGTGACATTACAGATTTGAACCAAACAGCAAGCATAATACTCAAACCCAACCTTTGCACATACTAATGCTGACGTCCTTGTGCAAACAAGCTAGTAACTAGTACGCTAGTAACAGCCAGCTAGTAACTTTGCTATAAGACCCCTGTGCTTTGCCAAGGGCATTGCCGGCGCAGCATACCTGAGGCATCTTTGACTGATTCCAATGCAACCTCCAAAGGGTTGGGCCTCAGACAGAAACTGCAGGATTCCTGGACAGCAAAGCACAAGTTGGTAAGGCATACTCAGCAGCAACCTATTACCTTCGGTCCAAAGCAGCTCAAGGAAATGCATCAAACCTCGAAATGTTTCAAGGCTGGCTTTTGTTTTTGCAAGAATTCTGAGAAAACGGTTCGAAGGAATCATGAAGATGCGGTTTGCTTCCGAGATCATATTCTTGCCTTTATGAAGAAGAAGCATCTTTGATTTGCTTCAGAACTTTTAACCCTTAGACTCCTAGACTTAGACCTGAAACAGGTTTTGGTTTACTGACCCCCTAAAATCCTAAAACATTGATCATGTCATATTAGTGTTTAAAGCTCACATTATGACAATCAATACCTTTTTTGGACATTGAAATGGATTGATTTTGCATTAATAAGCAAATGAAGTGTCTTTGCCATCATTATGTGTGCAACTGTCAGTCTATATCCAACCCAGCTCCCACAAAGTGTTGATCAATGAGGTTCTGGTCCAAAACAATTGAGCAGAAGAAGGAGAAATCTCCAGCAAGGTTAGCTTTGGAAGCTGGCAATGTTGTTATGTCATTGAGTGATGGCATGGATTCCTTCTTTCTGCACATAGGGTACGTGAATTACAAAACTTGGGAGATGGCCGTGCTAGTTCTGGAACAAATGCCTTCAGACTCTTCCAATCCGGCAGCAGGGGTCCAACTGCGGGCGGGGGGGGGGCTCTGAAAATTGTTACAAATCACGTTTTTGTTTAAAAAACTTTTGCCACTGGTCACTTGTGTGTTAAATTTGTTGCAGTAAAGTTAAAGGATGTTGATGATGAAAGTGCTTCTGTAACCAGTTGTTTGACAGAACTGACATAATTACAATCTAAATAATAATAATAATGATTAATAATGCTACAAATGTTTGTCCAGTTTATTTGAAGCCAAGTGTGGTGAACCCAATTGCTTCCACAGGTGAGTGAAGACCCAATTGAAGATTTCATGAACTTGGTTGATTTTCTCAAAGACTTCTTGAACTTGGTATTTCCATACACTCTGGAGTTTTTCGCCTTGATTGGGAACAACACCCGCGTGGCGCCTTCTCACATGATCCCTGGGCATGTTACAGCAGCGAAAACAGATGCACTGGCAGGTTTGGAAGAAAACGTGAAAATCTGGCAAGGTTCCAAAGCTGAAAGAAAAGAAAGAAAAAAGTCAAAGAAAGCTAGCAAGAAAAGAAAGCAAAAGAAACCAAACAGAGAAGAAGGAAGTGTGAGAAGGCCAGCGCAAAGGCCCAAGTATGATGTTCAGATGATAGGAGACTTGGAAATTGGAATCGTTGAAGCACCACCACCATCACTGAGCACCGAGAGCGGCGAACAGATCATCCAACAGTAGTTCCAGCAGTAGTGGTGGTAGCAGCAGCGGTGAAAGCAACAGAGCCAGAGCAGTAACATCAAAAGGAGACAACATGGGCCACGATGAGGATGATGCTGATGATGCTGATGATGCCGATGATCCGGATGACTCTGAAGATGCGCTTGCAGAACATTTTGATGCAGAAGATGATCAAGGTCTAGACTGTGACGGCAATGATAGTGACATTGAGGCAGCATTAGCTCAACTGGGGGTTGATCCGGCAGCAGCTGATGATCAAGGTGCTGAGGGAGCAGGTAGCAGTGAAAACATTGGGGCTCGGGAAGGTGATGACCGACGATCAAGGGATCCAATTGATTCTGCCGGACTGAGCTTTGTGCGCCGGCCTGGGGTTTCTGAATTGCGTTTCATCCTAGCCGGCAATTTGGGGGAAGTGCGATACAATGTGTCAAGTCAGTTCTTTCGGGCCCACTGCCCAGTACATCCAGAATGCACCAAACAGCGAGCAGCATATGCATCTGACCGATTCTTCGGTCAGGGGCGACCCCTGGGGTTGTTGACGCATTGGCTGCAAACAGCAAGATCTTTTGATTCAAAACGCAGTCACATGTCTGCCGCGGTTGGAACTTACAAGCAACGTTCTGAAGCAAGGAAGGCTTTTATGGCCATGCCGCATGCCTCAGAGTTTCAATCAAACGAGCGCAAGCAGATGCGGGGAGAGGATCCAGAACCAGACATCATCCGTTAGTGCCATAGTAGGTCAGGTCTGAATAAACATGCTCACTGGCTGGAAAAAAGTGTCGCTGGGTGTGCAAGAGAAAGAACATGACGTGACTAGACTCCAGACTAGAAACAAGACTCGCGGTTGTTTTCGGCAAGACTCACGGTTGTTTTCGGCTCTTAAGATGGTTAAACATGGTGACGACGAGCAAGATGCATACATATTTATCTTACAATCTTATAAGGTACCTCATGGTAAGGTGCCTCTGTTCCCGCTCTTTGCAGGATCTACCTCATCCTACTTCGAAAGGATGCTTTCAGCAGGGAAGATGCTCAAGAGGTGTCCAAGTTGATCCAGGACAGAACTGCTGACCGGTATATCTTGCATCATAGGGCCTAGGGCTAGGGGGGATTGTGGTTGTGTGAGGAATGACTTGTGAAGGAGACAAAGCACCTACCTACTTGAATCTAAGTACATCTTGCCATTGGCAGCGCCTCACACACATAGATTATCATAAAACTACCATAACAGATTTAAGGCACAGATATGCGCGCACATGCAGGGCAAAGTTTGTTCAAATATGATTGGTCAAGGTGAACTATGAAACTTTTGATGTTTGGGTTTAGGAAATAACCAGAAATATGGCTACATCCTTCTAGCAGCTACTTAGTTTGCCAGTTACCCCTTTATCAACCATACATACTTAGATACAGCAGTATGATATGTACAGAGCTGGCTGATTGTGAAACAGGGGGTTCGCTTGATTAGTGATTGATTCACGTGCTGGCTAAGCAAGCTTCTAGTTATTCTAGTTGGTATGTTGTGCCAGCGTGAAGCAAAGCTAGCTACTCGCTGCTAGATAGTCAATCAGTCAAAAACAATCAACAAGTAGATGTGTGTATGAATGTTTTGTTTGTTTCAATTCTTATTGCGAATATCAATTTCATCTCCAAAAATGTTGGCGATGAAAGGTATCCACTGATGCTGTTATCTGGGAGTTGTGGGGTTGCAATGTCCCGCAACTTTGACACTCAATCTAGTCTAGTTGATATCTCAGCCAACATGTTCGATTGGCATTGTCATCAGGATATGGTCTTGGCTATCACTGAGATGGCTCCAAAGAGTATCAATGAATTACTCCTTGATGCGACCGTTGCCGCTGACAAGTTAGTGGGTCCTCAGCAACAGGGACGTGGTGCAAACAAGCAGGTGGGTTTGGGGTTCATCCCAGAGGGCTTGGGTCCAGTAGACAGGGAAAGGCCAGTCACACCCAAGACCCTCCACCAAACAGAGAGAAACATGCGTTTGGCCCTTTGTTTCGTTCACTATTTTTCGCTATTTCGCGCACAAAAAAAAACACTAATTTTCACTAATTTGCAACCAAGTAAAAAGTAAGAAGGAAAAGCATTTGGCGAATAAGCATTGGTTTGGAAAACATTTGAATAATCACGCTAAATTTCACTAAATTTCACTAAATTTCACTAAATTTCACTAATTTGCGCACTAATTTTCACTAATTTTTACTAAATTTGGAATTTCCAATTAGTGAAAATTAGTGCGCAAATTAGTGAAAATTAGTGAAAATTGGTGAAATTTAGTGAAATTTAGTGAAAATTAGTGCGCGTCTCCTTGAAAAAGCAATTTCTGGTCAAAAAAAAATCAATTTCCCACAAGAATTCATTAATTTTCACTAAATTTCACTAATTTTCACTAATTTTCACTAATTTGCGCACTAATTTTCACTAATTGGAAATTCCAAATTTAGTAAAAATTAGTGAAAATTAGTGAACGTATCGATGAAAACGCAGTTGTTGCAAAAAATCTTCAATTTTTGAGGTAAATAGTAAAATTTAGCAAACGAAATAGTGAACAGAATAGCGAACGTTGAGAGAATAGCAAACAAAATAGTAAACGAAATAGTGCACGGTGTAAGAGCAGTGCGCAAAATAGTAAACGGAATAGTGAACGGTGAGGGAACAGTGAACCAAATAGTAAACGAAATGGGGAGCAGAACCGTGAACCCTGGCTTGACCAAGATGAAATTCCACCATTCCAGGACACTCCACTGTGCCGGATGCATCTATGCGATGTGCTGACCTATGAAGGGTTGTATTATGTCCCCATGTCACTATGTGCATCGGATCTTTTAATGCTGATGATTGATGATGATTGGTGTCCTTTGGTGATAACTGCCGAGGATAGTGGTGATGATTGATGGGGATGATTGATTGATTGATTGATAGCTTGATTGGTTGATTGGTTGGTTGGTTGGTTGGTTGATTGATGGGTTGTTTGCTGCTGATGATGATGGTGATGATGATGATGATAACTGGTGATGATGATGATGATGGTGATGGTGATGTTGATGATGATGATGGTGATGATGGTGATGACGATGATGGTGATGTTGTTGATGATGATGATGGTGATGATGGTGATGTTGATAATGGTGACGGTGATGGTGATGATGGTGATGATGACTGGTGATGATGATGATGATGATGATGGTGGTGGTGTTGATGATGATGATGGTGATATTGATGATTGATCATGTGTTTTTTCTTTTCGATGTTTTCTTCCGCTGGCGTTTTCCTGCGCTAGTGTGTTTCTTGATGCTGTCATCATCAATCATCATCAATCATCATCAGCAACCAACCATCAATCAGCATCATCACCACCACCACCATCATCAACATCGTCATCATCATCATCATCATCATCATCATCCTCAACATCACCATCATCATCATCATCACCATCATCATCATCATCACCATCATCATCATCATCATCATCAATCATCCATCATCAATCATCAAACACCAATCACCAATCACCAATAACCAATCACCGATAATCACCCGCATCATTCATCAATCATCCATTTTAATCCATACTTTGCCTTGATCAATCATTGCAATCATCATCAATCGTTCACACCATGACCTAATCTCATTTTCTGGAAACCTCCGTTGCCCTTGGGATACTATCGGTATTGAAACCATGCCTGCTGGCATGCTGAAACTAAGGCGACCGTAAATGTGCATTTACTGGTGGTTTGCTTGGTCTCTGTAACCACTTGTGCATGCAAGTCAACGTTCTTCAACTTGATATGTAGCTGTTTGCACGGTGAAACCCATTAGGTCATTTGGTGGACTAATGACTAATGCCAACAGCTAACATTTGAACATAGTTCTTAGTTTTACAGTACCCTCCAAGATCCATTTGTTTCAATATCAACCCATGGTTATGCTGCGCTCATATAGTTGGTCACTTCGTTGGTATTTGAGCCCCGTGGATGTGTCGAACCATGTTGATTCATGAGCTGATTCATGAGTTGATGCGTATATGGCATATGACATATGATTTTTGGATTGTTTGCAAAGCTTGCTTCCATCATCTTCCATCACTGGGATGGTTAGAGTGTTTTTTTGGAACACTTTCAACATTTTCTTTTAGATGGCCAGAGTAGCGCGTTTGTGGTTGATTTCATTGATGGTTTGATGATGCTTTCAACCATTCATCAACATAAAGTGACATAAAGTCTTAGCTGAGCTTTTCACACCCGGTCGCCATCCCGCCAAGCTCCTTGTCAGGTTCGAGACGATGTCTCCTATTCCAGCAAGTGGGAGCTGGAATCGGCTGATTGGAAACGCAAACTCCAAATGCCAAGGGATTTCCAACCATATTGCAGTTCCCACACTTTGCCCTTCAAAGCGAGCAAGAGGGTCCATGATTTGTTGGATTGCGCCTCCGTTCATGTCTGCTCCGCCAAGAAGATGAAACTGAAAGAGCCTTGGGCGGCGGAGCAGCTTAAGACCATGTCTTTCCGGGGTTTGTAGCCGCAGTGGACCATGGGCGGTTGTTATCATTGACACGTTCGCAATGCACACATGAATAAATACTCATCATGTACTTATACTCAAACCCTTGTAGGTGGGCGCGCAACAAAGGCAGCAAGTATGTGAGTCCAGTATGCGATTTTGAACACCCATGTATGTATGTGTGCTTACATGTATGTTTGTTCTATTCTATTTCAAATGACCACAAGAAACTTGAAATGATCAGCGTCCTTTGTGTGACTATGCTTGTACAATTATACACATATCTATGCGTAAATGATTTGAAACATGGAGTTATTTTCTGAAGTTGCATTTTTTTGCAGGGATTTGTGTATACATGGGGCAAGCCATCATATGATTCATATGTCTTTTTACTTGCCACCTGTTCGATGTTTCATCTTTCAGTTGAAGCATGTGTTTGTCCATTTGTTTCAGTATCAGAAGCTGTGCAAAGTGAGTTGCGTGTCCACATGTAAGATCGTGTGCCTTGAGGGTATTGACTATTGATATGTGCGTGTGCGCAAGTCAAATCCAGATCCAGGAATGTAGGGATGGGATGGGCTATGACTGTGCCTATGCAGGTTCCTGCGTGCATGTGGGCGTTCGTGGGCGTGTTGGAATCTAAGTGCATGTGCATGTGTAGGCATTCATTTCTCATCTTACAGTCTTACGTTATGATGTATTGATCTGTATTGTAGGTTGTGCACATGTGCATGTTAGTTTGTTTTTCTTTATGAACGGGTAGTTTACCGTACCAGTACCCATCTGAACCATTTTTTATTCTTATTCTAAGTATATTATGAATACCATCGCCATTGTCACCGTCACGGTCATGAGCATGCCCCTAGTCACCCTAGTCATCATCACCACCAGTTATCATCATCACCATCATCATCATCATCATCATTATCATCATCATCATCATCCTCATCATCATCATCATCCTCATCATCCTCACCATCATCACCATCACCATCATTATCATCACCAGTATTATCATCAACATCATCATCGCCATCATCATCATCATCATCATCATCATCATCATCACCCCACAATCATCATCAATCAGAATCACAGAATCACCATCACCATCACCATCACCATCACCATCGTCATCATCATCACCATCATCATCATCACCATCATGACTTTTACCACTGTCCCCAACAACAATTATATAGATTCTACTAAGCATCAAAAGCACGATCAGGGTAATTAAATCAAACCGCTCTGGCGTTGAAAGGACATGGACACGGCCCTACATGACATCCTGGTTGACATCAGCCAAAGTCACGGACGTCGTCCCGTGAGCACCGCAGCGGGTGTGGCCCACACCCTCACCACATCGTCTTTGCTTTACAGTTTTAAGCAGGGTCGGTTGCTGACGGGTGTTGAACATTTGATTTTACAGGGGTATCCGGCTGACACAGAAATCCCGTCCACATGGACAGAGCGGGATTGCCGCACAATGGCCGGGGAAGGAATCGCGCTCCCATGCTTGGCTTTAGTTGTATGGTGCTTACACCTTGTGAAACCGTTTGGGTCGTAAGCATCAAATCCAAGGACATGTTGGCCAGCGCTGCTGGGGCCAGCCCCACGTTGTAGATTGCAGGAGGTTGTCATAACAACCTCACAAGTTTTTTCGCGCAGATGGCTGGTTGGCTGGCTGCATGTGTGGTCCAACAATATTGGTATGCCTGGTATGCCATTTTTTGATTATTTTAACATTTCCAATGTCAGGACTGAGCATGTATCGTATCATTTTCTGGTGATTTCCAACGGGGAAGGTCCCCATGTCCCCAACACATCGCATAGCTAGCAGCTAGCCAAGCCACCGCTCAAGAATGAGAGACTTGGCGCAGCCTAAGCACCATGCAAGGCGTTCGAATGATGCTGCAAACAATCCAATGCTGCTTCCACCTGTGGGTCTTGGGAAACATGATGAATCAAGTAAATCGTCATGCATGATTAGCGATTAGCCTCAAAAGTTTCAAAAGTCAAAAGCTTTCGCAACTTTAGCGGCTTTAGTCACTTTACTTTAGTCGACCTTTGAAACACTGAATGGGTTTTGCTACTTGACACCTTGTTGAAAAGGGGTTCTGCCTTCGACCATCGAAAAGGAATTGCAGCAATCTTTTGGAAATGGCTGGAGTGACTAGTCAGCTGAGTGGTTACAACTAGATGATTCTAGATTCTGGATTGTATCGGGTGTTTGTTTCGGATGTGTCAACATGATTCGGTGTGCCGCATGCGCATGCATCATGCAATCATGCGCCCATCTTGCAAAGCTCAAACTAGCGATTCGTGAACAAGTGAGACTGCGTGTACGCGTGGCCAGATTCTGTTCTGGCTGGTGAGTCATGGCAAAAAGATCGCAAGACAAAAGCAAGCAAGAGGACAGCTGTTCTGGGATCAAACGTCTCATCTCGTGTTAATTCAAATATGTTTATTTGACATTATTCACCATTAAACATGTAATTGCACGTGCATATATTGTGCATTTAAAGATGTGCATATCATATGTAAGTATGTATCTATATATCTATATATATATATATATACGTGTGTGTGTAAACATGTACATGTATGTATGTTCGTGCATGTTCATACCTACAGGTCATATGTATTTATTTGAACCCAATTTATTTTTGCCAGTGACATTGGGCAACCCATGTTGTATCAAAGGCTGCCCCTTACAAACGGTCGGCTTTGCTGGGGCAAGGGATGTATGTCCCAGTAGTAGCCTTATCCTAACAGGTTCTGTACAGACTGCGTTGCACATGGCGCACCATGTGCCCACAAACCCGACCGGCCCTACCATAGCTGGGAACAAATACACCTTTCCCCTGAGGACCGCATCGTGCCAGCGAAGAAGAAGAAAGCATCCACCCCTGGCGGGGAGGTTGTTGTGATCGGTGACACCAGGCCATCTGCCACAAGCCGTAGTTCAGGAGGGGCAAAGAGGGCAGCCGCTGTGTGTCATTGCAAAGTGTGCATCAAGAATTCCAAAGAACCTTGGTCATAATGTGTGGGCAAGCAGGTTACATCCAACCCACACAGATAGGTAGTTGAGGTTGTTAGGTAGTTGATATAAACATGAATGTAAACAATATTTATTGTAAACGTATATATATATATATATGTAGTATTTAGCGTATCGCTATTTGGTTTGGCGCATGTGTGCCAGCTATTTGCAAAACATTTCCCACATGTACCCATAACAGTAACAGTAGTGAGTAGTAAGCCAATTGGCGGATTGGGTTTCACCGTCTCACTATGTTATCGAAGAAAGCATTCCAAAACTATTTCCCAGGAAGGGGCGATGCTTCTAGCTGGCTGCTAGTCACTAGTCACAAGCCTTTAGAATCTGTAGCAATGTAGAATCTAGTTACGGACGATCAAAGGGTAAAAGGCTCGGCTACATATCCATTTGAGTCGGGAAATAAAACCCACAAAAATATTCAAAAACATAAAGACATAAAGCACTCATTCCATCCATTAAAATCACCAAAATGCTTCCATACACATGCAACCTTGCACATACAGATGTAGATGCATACAGTGGCATACAAACACGAAATGGAAACATCGAAGGTTTGAGTGAAGACCTGCAAAGCACACGAACACGGTTAATCTTAAAATTGCTATAATGCATAATTACACACAAACGTTCATGTGTACCTCCACCACCGTTTGTGCATAAGTCCTTGAAGGCCTTGAAGTTTTGATTTGTAATAATGAATGCATACATTCAGTATCATTATTAGCAGTCATTAGCAGCTCGTTGGCAACCATGCGCGCAAAGACTTCATAACAGCAATGTGCTGCAGGTGCTCACAAACGCACATTTGCTTACTACTCATTCAAACGTTTCAGTGCTTCGCACAAATGCTTTCAAAACAAAACAAAACAAACCGTACTTTCAAGGTGCCAGGCATACACAACCAATGCACTTCCCAACGAAAAGCATGCTGTAATCTGCAGATTGGGCATGTTATAGCATTGTAGCCATCCAAGTAAACATGTGCACATTGGCGATTTGCTACTCACGCTACCCGATCCATTTCCATACGTTATGTTGAAGACATGCTGATTTACTCACTCACCACCTGACTCAGGAAGTGCCCTTTCCGACCGACGAGCATGGCAACCCGCAAGGAAATGGTTGCTTTCAGTGCAAGAATGTTGCAGTGAAGCTCTTTCCCAAGATGACATGGGAAGAATTGATGGAGGCTTTTGAGTCGAATCCAGAGTTGAAGCACCGTCTTCTTGGAGCTATTGCCATTTGGATCCAGATCAATGAAAATGTTGGAGCTCCCCAGTTCGAGCCGGCTTCTGAAGTGATGGCGGCATTTCGCACTGGTTCCTTATGACTTGTTTATTACACGTTTTCCATTCATATGCGGACTGCTTGTCAGGTAGGTTACAACTAAAGCTAGAATCACTTGACGTGGCTGTTGGACTTGACTTGACTCTGATCAAAAATTAGTCAAATCAATCACTATCAAAATTAGATACTAGCCAGCTAGCTGCTAGCAGCTAGCAGCCATTCAACCCTAGGCCCTGGGTCAATTTAATTTACAGTATTGAATCAGTATTGATATATTTTCCAGTATTGTTATATAGTTGTTATTGGTTGACAATGGTTCTTTTGAAGACAATGCAGCCAATGCAGTTCCTTTTATCAAACGAAGTTTGGCTACCAGCGGCTACCAAGGTTTGGAATGGATCAAGTGTACTTAGTTCTTAGTTGGCCTTTTGCTTTCCCGAGGTCAACTTCTCTTCAGGGATGTTGGTATGATGACCGAGGCGGAAGTTCTGCGCAATTTCAAGGCTCAGCCATTGGAGCTTGGACTGAAAGTGGCTGCCACTGTGAGCGAAGAGAACAAGAACCTTTCGCTCTTTCCAGTTGGCCTGGATGGTTTGGATTACGCAACAGCATCCAGCATTCGCAAGATGCGATTGTACCAGGAGACCAGTGTTCTACACAATGAGTTCCTCCTTCAATCCGATTACCAGATCGATGCAGAGCAGGGAAAAGACCTCTATGACCACGCCGCCAATCTTCACATCAAATCCCGTGAAGGTCCACTGAAGAAGGATGGCAAAATCTTGCAGGCGCACCAATTGCTGTCCATTGCGAGTGAAGTGGAGGAAAGAAAGCAGGGAGCGATGAGAGCCATGGCTGGCATTGAAGATGAAGAAGATGCTGAAGATGAGGATGAGTTTGGGTATCGTTCCAATGCTCCAGCAGCCAAAGTTGTGCAAGCTCCGACTGCGTCAGCTCTGATGGGTTCATTGGGTGGTCGTTCCAACAAAGCCGCCCCCAGCAAAACGGCTACAAAGTCAAGGGCGGCCAAGAGGAAAGCTGGCGCTGCGGCTGATGAGGATGAGATGGATGACATGGGATCTGAGACAGCAGGCGCCAGGGCAGATTTGACATCTTTGGCTCAAACAGATCCAGAAATGGCCATAGTAATGACAAAGCACGCCAGCTTGAAAGGACGTGAGTCACCTTGCTTCTCCGTTCTGCGGGTTTCCTACTTCCTTCGCAACATGAAGTATGGCAAAGCTTTGCAAGGGGTGACCTGGTATTGAAATTAGGCTGCCGCTGGCTATCCATTGTCCGCTCAAACTTGAAAGTTTCAAATTTTGAGCAGAAGTAATTTTCCAATCTACTACTTTACTAGACTCTAGCTGTGAGCAACCGTTAGCAGGAGCAAAGTACCAGTATTGATGAGAGTTAGGCTAACGGCTAGCATCTCTGGAAGCTGTACATTTTGTAGTTCCAAAGAGCAATTCCTTTGACACAGTAAGGATCCCGTGTTCCTTGTGTGAGTGCGTCATGCCAAGCAACATTGAAAGTAAAGGGACCCATGATCCAATATTTCAATATCAGTTGCCAGCTTCAATATAGGAGGTGGTCAACATGAATTTGGGATCCTAAGGCCAAGAAGACTTTGACGAGCCTCCAAGGAACCAAAGAGTTTGTCCTCCTGGAGGAGCGACTTGGGCTCATTGATGCTGCAATTGCTTTGAACAAGCCGCACGAATTGAATGAGCGCACCCTGGTGACCAACTTGTCCCTTTTGAGTGACTACATTCATGAGTTCCCACCAAAAATGTTGGTGGTGCTTACTGAGAACCTGGTCAAGTTCCGTATCACTCGTGTTTTCGAACTTCCAGACAGGGAGCCACGCATGGATGCCATTCGCTCTTTGGCGGTCAGCATGGAGTTCTGGAATGTGGACTATGGCGCCAAAATTTTGGATTACCAGGACGCTTCATTCATTCCCTTGATTGCAAAACTGCAGTCTTTGTCTGGGAATGTGGAGGAGAAAGGCGTACGGTGTGGGCGCTTGTTTGAGGGTGTTTCTGATGTTGGTATTTGTGTTGGTGTTGGTGTTGGTAATGAATGAATATTGAATGATATCTGATAATGAACAATTTAAATGAAATTAAAGTTATGTCCTAGTCACAAGTTCTTAGTCACTAGTCACTAGTCGTCGTCATAATCCTAGGCCTAGTCAAGTCATAGTGTTTGGATCCTGATTCATAATTCCATCTCCTAGCTGCCCTAGGTACTTACTAGTTACTAGATACTATTGAAGTTGACAAGAGAGGACCGCAATGAGAAATGAGAGGAGCAAAAGCAACCAGAACAACCACCAGCGATCACATGACAACAATCAGAACAGCAGCGACAAAAAGCACAACAGCCACATCCGCCAGGTGCAGACAATTTTTGGGGCTTGGCAGACCCTGAAGACAAGCCAGACTCTGCTGGCGCTGGCGACGAAGACAAAGTCCAGCCAGAGGACCGCAGGGTTCATAGGTTATAGGTTATAGGTCAAACATAACACATGTCCTTTGGATAGTGACACAAAGTCACAGAATAAGCCTTGATGAGATAGATAGATATGATACTGATATATCAGAAACTCACGTTTCTAAATGATTGTTCATTTACCTCCAGACATTGATGATTTTCAAATTTTACCTGCGTCAATCATTGAACAGCGCCCGCTCACAGTTCATCTATAGCTTTGACTCCCTTGTGAGGCACTTGCGCTCAGTTTGCATGAAGTTCTTTTCAACGACGTCTTCGTGGACTTGGTTCATGAAGTGAGCAATCCAGAGAAATGTGCATCATTGACCCGGTTTGTGAAGGAAATCGTCGGCACATGGTCCATGGACAAAGTCGAGGCCTGGGTTGAAAAGAATGGTGATCTTGGAGCAGCTGTGTCATCATCGTTGGAGAAGTTCTTGATGTTTGCCAGATGCATTGCGTACTTGCTCCGCGTCAAGAATCCTGAGAATGACCTTTCCGTGAAGGATGTGACCTACATCACAACTGGGAAAGGACAAGACTCTTTCCTCAAGGTAGTGAAGAGCCTGCTGACAAGTCCGGAACCTGACTCTGCAGAGCAAAACCAAGTGAAGGCACAGTCTCGTGCATTTTGGATGGCTGAAGTGGACGATGTCATCAAGACAGCTGGGACCCACGAGCCTCTTGTAGGCAGATCTGATGAATTGATGGAGAAGCTGGTGGAGGCTACAGTGGGCAAGGACTCTTCAGGTGAGTTGGTTTCTGGGATTCCCTTATTCCCGGGGTGCGCTGACATTCTGGCGGAAGCAGTTGAGGAATTTCCGAAGCTGAAGGCAGGAACACGAAAAGGAACCACCACAGAACTTCACAAGGCTATGAAGGACAAGGTCATGCAACTTGCTGAAGCTTATCTTCAAAGTGACAGCCCAGACATCAATTCCAAGGATCTTGGCACCGTTCTGGAGACTATGAAAAGCTTCGGTGGGGACGCGAGATGCTCCGAACTTCATGTGAAGTTGCTGGAATGGGCAACGAAGCACAACGCTTCCATGGCCACGGCAGATTTTGTTTCTTTGATCGACAACTACATGGTGGTGGCAGTGAAGCAACCCTATGTGGAGGTCTTGCAGATCGATTCCGCAGAGCTGAAGAAGATGATTGCGAAACTTCCACTTCCTTTGCGCTCAGATGTTTCTGATAAGCTTCAAATCTTTCTGCCTCACGTGGTGCGTCGAACCTTTCTCGAGGCCACTACTGTTTGATTGGTGTCACGGCTAGTCAAGTCAGTAACTAACTAGCAAGTAGTAGCTAAGACCCCCAGCGACCTAATGATTGACGTTTCAAATTAGGTAAGTCTTCACAGATGTCAAATCAAGCTATCGTTATCATCTTGATTCCTGCCATCTTCAGAAGGCCAGTACGTAAGCACGTAAGTAAGTAACTACTAAGGAAATGAATTTGAATAAGTAAATGAAGTAGGTAAGTGGGTAGGTGGGTAAGTAGGTAAGTAGATGAGTAGGTAAGTAAGTGAGTGAGTAAGTGAGTAAGTGAGTAAGTAAATGAGTAAGCCAGTGAGCGAGTGAGTGAATGAGTGAGTGAGTGTGTAGGTAGGTAGGTATGTAGGTTGGTAGGTAGGTAAGTAAGTAGGTAAGTAGGTAAATAGGTAAGTGAGTAAGTATGCAAGTATCACTAACAAGGGTCCCTCAACATGAGCAGCCCTGAGCAATCCAAGCATATATAGTATAGCTTGTTCACTTCCTGATGACCTGATGATAGATAGAAATAAAGATATTTGGTAACCTTGAAAGTTTACAGTCAGCACTCTGCAGTTAGCAGTTGCAACAACATTTGCATGGGTTCAACCCGTTGTACAGCAAGCGTCCATTGTTCTCATGCCTCAAAACTGAAGAGTGTCAGGTTCAGCTGGCAGTGGAGATGTCTCAGCATTTGACAACGCTGGTGGCAAGCCTGAAGAATCTTCTGAAGTTTGCGGCGGGAATGAAGCATCTCCCCTACATGCATGCAGCTGTGGATGCTTTGAAGTATGTGGTCAGTTTTGTTTTGCAATTTGCGAAGCTCGACTTAGCTCCTGAAGATGGCAGCCAGTCTATCTTCAAAAATGACCCGAAACACCAGATGGTTTTCCAACTGGCTGCTTTCTACACTTCCTATTGCAAAGAGATCAAGACCATGATAGATTACGCAGCAGAGAACGCACCTCTTCTCGCCATTGGTGCAGGGGGTGAGGACGGTCCAGGTGGTGCAGATGATGGTCCGACCATTTTCGACATCATGCAAGAGACACATTCTCAGTTGGATGGAAAGATGAGGCCGCAAGCCTTATCTGATGCTGTCCGCCGTCAAGCGGCTCAGTACGATCTGACATTGCAATCTATGCAGCCAGCAATGGCAAAAGTAGCTGGTCATTACTTTCAAGGTGCTGAGAATGATTGGAAGGCCCCATCCCGACTCAATCCAGACGCTGATCTCAGTGCTGTTTTGAAGCAGGCAGATCAGACCGTGGGCAAAGTCACCGGCAAGCTTCTCAAGAAGAGCATCGCCGACTTCCAGAAGGCCCTGTGTTGTCAAACAGTTTCCAGTGAACATTGGATAGACATGGATTGGCTTACTGCGCAGGTAGGCGTTTGAAGATTGGAAATTTGAAGAGGAATAAAGGGAACATGTGTTGATATGCTGATATGATATGTTCTTTGTCTTTGGTCAGCATCCGGCACATACCCCCATGATATGTAGCAGCAACTAGTAACTATAATCTAGAAACGGAACAGTTAAATAATTGCACTCATCATTAGCAACTGGTAGATAGCCACACAGTCAACCATAATAATTGCCGTAATAATAATAATATATAGGACTACAATTTCACACCCAACTCTTACTTACAGTCAAGTCAACCAACATCACAAAACAAAACGCAACAATAAGAAAACCACCAGCCCAAAAAAAACATCCAAAACAAACACCACTCGCCACTATCACTATAACAATAAATAAGTGCAGCCAGACCAAGGACAAACATAAGACCTCGGAACTAGGAATCAAATTCCCACAAGCAGCAACCTTGATCAAAACAGCATTGCAAGTCTCGAACCTCCAGTCATTTTACATAAAAGAGTATATATACATTTATTAGAGTAGACACTATTCACTATTCACCAAAGTCACTAGACCATCATGTCATAAAGCCGAAATCAAACAGTACCAGGCAGCAAGAACAACAACGGCAAGAAACATTCAAATGCAAAAGCCATATGCATTTGTATGCTGCCTAAAATGAATATTGATTGATACTGTCTAGAGTCTAGAGTCTAAATTCTAAATCCCCTGTCCCAGGCCCTTGGGGACATGGACACTTTCTGCACCAAGCTTTCTGCATTTGACTCTGACTTTCTGGGCGCTGAGTACCAGCAGCTGCAAACCCGGCATGCCTCTTGCCACCAGCAACTGCTTCACATGAAGCTCCAGTACATTGAGTCGGCCTTGGCGTTTGCGCTTATGTTTCTCTCCCAGCCAGACCAGGGTGTGTCTGCTGGTAAGGACCCGAAGGTACTGAAGCTGATCGTTAGTGAACAATTTACTACTGTTGCCTCAACCGATGGGCTTGAAGAAAGCATGATTCAAAATCAGCTTTTGGAGACTTCCAAGCCCTTGAGAAATTGAGGGCTCAAATGGAACAAGTGCAGTGTAGAGTAGTGGTGCGTCACTTTTGTCAGCATTGATTTTGTGCTGGCCGTGAGTCTGAGGCCAGGGCCTAGGAAATCGCGAGCAAGAACGTCAGATTCCCATGGCATCCCAAGTTCCAGCATTGCAGTCTAGCGTTTGAATCCTAGAATCTTGGAAAACAAATAGATAGAATCAATAGACTAATAGACTCAATAGACCAAAGTGTTTCCCTTTAAGTCATCAGTTGTTTGTGTTTGAACTTTGTAAATTTTGTATTCACTGTATTGTACTCCATGAATTTAGGCCCTGCTAAGTCCTTTTCTCCGATTGGTCCAAGCGACCAAGTACAGACCAACGCACTTGCAGATCTACATTGCAGGCTACGCCTACAAACTCAAACCTGGGGGTGAAAAAAGCTGATGGCTTTTGACGTTGCGTGCAAGACACTTTGTGGCGCACTGGGCAGCTGATACGTGGGAAGCCATGGAACTGATATGGCTAACGGCTAACAGGGAGCAGCCATGGGTACACCAAACTGGGAGCTGGTAGGGAACATCCATTGACAGCCTACAAACAAAAGGCATGCCAGATCTTGAACATGTTCTCGGTATATCTCGTTCTAAGTAACTGATCATTGATTGCGGGCTACAATTGCTACATTGCTACACTGTCAAACTGGGCTAAAGTTCAAGTTCAAAGCGCCTTTCTGCGCTACACAGGTTTCGGAATGCCTCATTGTTGATCATTGGGTTTGTAATCGCGTGCTAATTTTCACAAATCCCGTTTGCTAATTTTCACAAAAAAAATGCAATTCAAATTTTCAATTTTTTATGTTTACTATTTTTTGCACTATTTTTTTCACTATTTTTTACTAAATAATTATTTGATGATTTCCAGTCTCTACCTGCCAATTCATTTCTTAACCTTAGGCTCTTTGTCCCTCCGCATTTGACACCGCCATTGTATTGAATTTAGGAGTTTATTCATGTGTATCTCTCCCGTTGCAAACCATTGATGCTTTCATAGTGATGGGCAACGGTTGATGGATGGTTGATCCATGCTGGTTGAGTTGTTATGTCCTGTTATGTCTTATTGATGGTTGATGGTAATCCATTGATAGCTTAACTTTCTTGCTGATTGGTGATATCATTCACCAGCTGAAGGGAGGAATCATGCTTGATGGTTGATGATGGTTTAGATGGTCAGCACGCGGTGACAACGGCAGACCTGGACTAGAATCAACCACACGAATTTGGAAAGACTTGACATTTACGGTAGAATTAGGAATCAATGAAGGATAATTGATAAGGATTTAACATGATTACCTGCCTCACACTAGATACCTCGGAGCCCGAATGACAGGGCGAAATCAGAAAAACAACTTGAGTGTCCGACAAGAATACTTGGTGACCAAAGTAGATGGCCATGGGTCAATGTTTAACCAACCAATTTTATAGAGGTCCTAAGCAACAATCACAGGGAAAGCAAAGGTTCATGATGGGGGAACCACGGGTATAGGGTTTTGACCCATAGCCAGATTGAGGTGGACCTGGCATGTTGAAAATGGCTTGAAACCTGTACAACCGATAGGGCTCACCATACTATGCATACTCTTTCAGTTCAACACCAACCCTTTGTGAGCACCCGGCAGGGGGTTCACCATGTCCATTACGACGAATAAATCAATTCCATAACTCATGTACTAGATGCATATGTATATATACATACATAGAAAATATACATATTATCATACATATATATGCATATATGTACATATTGGAATACATATATATATATATATATATATTAATAACTCTACATGCACAAAAGGCAAAAGGCATTCCATCAGTACTGGTCATGAGGAGGACAGCAGGAAATGTGATTTTTGTTTCACACGGGCATCGAAAGAGCGTTCAGCTCATGACTCGAGCTGACCCATTTGCTGGTTTCTAAAAATGGGGGTACCCCCTCAAAAATGGTTGGTTTATTGGGGAAAATGATTAATGTTGGATGATAACTGGGGGTACCCCTATTTTGAGAAATCACCATTTATCTCTTTTGGTTATGCCCAGCCATGCTCAGTGGATCGAACCTTTCCAACAAGTTGGCTGCCCCCACGGTTCATTCGACTTGAATCCCTTGATTACCCAAAAGAGTGGAACCCCTGTTCACCCTGGTGGCTGGCGTGCGATGGCATATGCTGGATTTGCGATGGCAGGATGCACCCATGGTGGGTGCGCACAAAAAAGATCAGCTGGAAATGGACTGGATAGTTTGTTTCTATTCTAGACTAGTCGGTTGAGTATATATATATATAATATATATATATATATATATATATATAGCCCTACAGTATCATGAGGTTCCTGGACAGAATTAGTTGGTTGATTTCTATGCATTCCTTCAAACAACCCATCTCCTTCTCTCCTAGGATGTGCACACCCCACTTCGTAAATGGTCCCTAACCATCGTTTTGAGGGGTTAGTTCAGCTGCCTTATAAGGCGTGAGTGACCATGGTTATAACCCCAGCTGCACATCCGGTTGTACCCAAGTATGGGGTTCGTGCAACACAAATCGTTGGTTGGCGCCGCTGCCAGGAGGATCAGCTCATGAGGCCAAAGGGCAGCACCTTGACATGGGTGGTGGCTCAAGGCCCCCAGGCAGGTGCTAGTAGTGATCATAGCCGGCATATCAAGGTGAAACATGAGGCCCCCTAAGGCCCCTGGCCACTAGTGATATGATGCCACTAGTTGAAGCATGAGGCCACGGCCAGTGATCATGGAATCCATGCTTAGATTCCAAAGCTTGTTCCGAGATGATGGCCTAGGTGATACTGGGGATAGTAAGCAGAAAGGATGGAGCCGAATCGAGATGATGGCTGACAAGGGTTGCTTATGGTTGATGCCAAGGGAACATAGCCAACCGCAACGACATGTGTCTTGGATGCCACTGTGTCCTAGTTGGCTGGTCCAGTGGGGACGGCTGAAATGATGGTAGCCGCATATTTTCTGGCGGATGGGTTGTCCCAAATCGGTTTGTCTACAGGATGCTGTGACGATTGGTGGCTGAAGACGTGTTTTTCTTCCGTATTTCCCCCTTTTCTGCGTCAATGATCCCAGAGTATAACTTTGTGAAATATGAGGCCACACATGACACACAGATGCTGGGTGTACCAGCTGTCGTACAAGAGAGTGAACATGTAGGGACAGGTGAACCTTTGCATTAAGTTTCTCTAACATGTGATCATCCCGAGCTGTAAACCTTATAAAGATGGACTCCGCCAAGTAAAACATCAAAACACTGAAACCATGATAATGCGCTCTCTCCCACATCAGAAGTTATAGAAGACAATCATGCTTGTATTCGTTCGTTCTTATTGTACGTATGTGTATACGCAATTATATATACATATCTCATTTCATCTCAAATGTGTAGAGAGGCGATATATCAACATCCGCCCACGACTGTTGCACGTTGATCCCCACACTAGGAGGGGCCCCGTTCCAATGGCAGGTTGCCCGAGCCAACTTTGGTTGCAAGATTGAAGAGGGTTCGGGCGCCTGTATGGTGAGATAGCTGTGGGCTGGGGGGATGGCTTGTTCGGGGCTTCACGGTGAAGCGGCTTCGCAAGACGAGCTCCAAGAGAAAAACGAGGGAAGGGCCTTCAAAGCTGTGTCCCCCCAAGCTGAAACGTGATAAGTTTCCACCGGGAACCAAGCAGAGACAGTTGTACCGCGGCTCATTCCCCAGTCGTTCAGGTTGGTGAATGGCTCGTGTCCTCGCTATGGCTTTTTAAGAGCTTACTGTAGCACTGTAGTTGGGAGTTCTATCTCTATTCTGATTGGTTCTTGCTGATTGGTTGCTTACATCTCTGCAATTCTTACTCACCAAGTGTGCACCTACCAGTTGCGGCAGAGGTATTCATAGTTACATAAGTTGAAAGTCGAATCTTAACCACCTTACAACTTAGAACGTTTGGGGACCCCTGTCCCGGCAAAACTCGGCAGCCCCTGGTTGTCACGCAGGAGTTCCCCGACAAAGCTGCTCCCGCTGTACTATTCACAGGCTGTTGATCACATTCTTCGACAGCAATGCCAACATGGTGGTTTCTAAAGCCATAGAGGTACCCCCAAATCATCCATCATTATATAACTATTTATATTAATAAACCTCCACTCATGGTCATTTATAATAAAGAACCAACCATTTTGGGGATCCCCCATGGCTTGAGAAGCTACCTCCAGCTGATCATTGCCAGGCCGGTGGCGAGCTTCCGCGGTGGCGAACTTCAAAGGTGCAGCTAGCGTGGCACCGGGGCCTGGCGGCTCTGGTGGTGCCTGTGATTGTTCTCGTGCTTGGATCTTGTCCGTTGTTCTTCTTGCTTGTGGTTGTCCGTGTCGATGTCGTCATCATTGTCATTGTCGGTTTCGTTGTCGTGGTCGTGGTCGTGGTCGTGGTCGTCGTGGTCGTGGTGGTCGTGGTGGTCGTGGTGGTCGTGGTGGTCGTGGTGGTCGTCGTCGTC
>VSDK01002554.1:65910-76457 GCA_009767595.1 Symbiodinium kawagutii | reverse complement strand
GTCGTCGCATCGTAGTCGTCGTGGTCGTCGCTGCCGCCGTCGTCGGTGTCGTTGATGAGGCGTTTCTTCTTTTTTCCCACGAGGGTGTCGTTGTTCTTCTTGAGATTGTTGGTGTAGCTACAGCAGCGGTGGTTGTCAGGGGTGTCGTTGTGGTTGGGATTCTCTGGCAGTCACTGTTTGGAGCCATGTGCTGCTTTGGCAGAAAGTGTATTGATCACAATCACGGACTATTCATAGATATCATTAAATATCTATGTATACATTTCGTCAGTCATGGGACGTGATATATGTACGACTGATCATAATGTTGCTTTGGGTATGACTACAATGTTATTGATTGCGATAGCTAGATCTATACACAAAAGGCTCAAAGGCCTCATAAGATCCATAGCTTCCTGGCAGCACTGTCAATGAGCAACAAGGACTGCACTGCACCAGTTGTGGAATTGGTGGTTGATTTCCTTCTCTGTAGGGTTTCAAGAATCACAGAAGTGTGCAATTGAGTCCGTGGGCAGTATTGTGGCAGTGGGTCAAAACCCTGTCCCCCTGATTCCCCAGTCATTAACCATTGCTTTCCATATGAAATCGTTGGTTGGAACCTCCCCATGAAATTGGTTGGCTAACTGCTTGACCCATAGCCTTGTTGGTACCTGTCTGTCGACAAAGGCCAATCCCTGTATGCGTGTGTAAAGTGGTTCCACAGGCAAGTAGCCACGCACAGGAAGACAACCAGCTTTCTACACGCTTTCAGATGCTATGCGTCAAATTCCAACAGCCATTGCAGAAGAAGGATGAAGAAGGTAGATAGTGAGATAGATGAAGAAGGTAGAATTACAACTATTGGTAGAACAAAAAATTAGGACACGGTGACACAGTAATTCTAGATGCAAGCCGATTGCCCCAAAAATATGCTCATCTCCAAGCATTAGCATGGCTGGTCGCCTCGGAAACACAAGGCTGTGGGTCAAGGGCCCGTGTACCTCTCACTGTTTACATCCCACAAATGACCAGAATATATAGTCTTTCTTGGTATGTTCAGAGATCATTTTTTGGATGGTTGATACTGACTCACAGCAATTCAGTTGCTATATCCCCTACTATTGTCGGTTAGTATCCCCTAGCATCAACCATAAGTTGACCATTGGTGCGGTTCAAAGCATCCCGTAGCTTAGCGGCTGCTGGCAGGAAGAATTGGTCAAACTCGTCAAGCAACAGCTGGACTACAACAGTCGTGGCTCGGCCCAAGGGCTGCCTCCTATACCAAACGTTGGAGGTGAAAGATATCACCAAACATGGTGGTGATATGTGGTGATTATGATCAACAAATGAGTCATCAATGGTGAAATGGTATAGTAGGTCATAACCAACCTACAGGGAACATAGTGGTTGACCATGGTGACGACGACGAAGACGACGACGACGACGACGATAATGATGATGACGATGACGATGATGATGATGATGATGATGATGATGATGATGATGATGATGATGATGATGATGATGATGATGATAACGACGACGACGACGACGATGATGACGATGATGTTTTTTTCTTGGACACCTACTGTAACTGTTGGGGTCGGGTTCACAGCGGCACACTCGACTCCTGCTAAGGGTCGAACAAAAGACCGCCTCTACCAGGCGATGGGAAATGGATGGCAATGGATGGCAATGGATGGCAATGGATGGCAATGGATGGCAAGATTGTGTGAACAACATATTTTATGAATTTTTATAATACATATCTATGGTATATTGCTGGTCATTCCCTACTATACTTCCCCAAAATGGGTGGGTGAACATCCCAAGAAAGACTAGCAAACGGTTGTTGGTGGGATGTGAACAGCCACGGTTGCAGGGAATTGACCCACAGACAAACTGACAAACGGGCAAACATGCATGCACACCCACACACACACACACACATGTACAGAGTATGTGTGTATGTTATTCCCGACAAGGTGGGTTATAACCCCTAAAACTGGTAGTTAACCCTAGTCAGAGTAGTTATAAACCAACTAACCTAAGTGGTTCGGGGCCCACGACTTGTAGGTTACATATCTTCCTTGGTTGCCCCTGTAAGTCTGCCATTTGTCGGTCATGACGTCGGAACAGACACATAACATCCCTAGTTTCGCTGTGTGGAAAACTTCCCAACTTGGTCTCGAGAACAAACCGGTGTGGGGTTTGGGGTGGGTCCACAGCAGGGCGAAGAATTGGCTAATAGCTGGTTGATGATGCTTATACAATGATGGTTAAACCCTTGTATAATATATAATTATAGAGTTGGCTAAGCAGTTGATGATTGTTTGTAAATGGTTACCAATGCTCAATGATGCTTAGTACACGGTTTTAACCATCCGGAAACCGTAGCAGGAATTACCAGTTGTGGTTGAGACACGGCCACCAGGTGACATGACCCAAGGCATACCAAAGTACATGACGAACGGACAGCGATTCCGAATCACCTCACTCTGAACGATAGATTGGAATTGTCCATAAAAGATGTACCACCCAGAACTGGTGCCCGCTTTGCAAAAAGCTGTCAACGACTGCATGGTTACAGTCATAGGAAGCACCTTGACAGTCGACCCACATTTTGATACCAAGCACCACCAATGCATCCGGTTGACCCAGCTGCCAGGCAAGCCGCCCTTGCCTCCTACCCCACCACCCAAGTGGATCGCAACTCCGCCCGAAGCGCAGGAGGCGGGGAAGATTCTGGGATGGGAATCAGCAACCATTAGCCACAGGAGATGTTGATAGGTACCGCAGTTTACCTTATCGGCTAGTAGGGGATGTAACCAACCCTGTTGGTTGATCAAATGCCTTAGAACCATGTAGGCTTACCCTTTTGCTACCTGGGTTTGACACTGGTCTGTTTGGCAACTGGCAATCAGTGCCACGGCGTGATTTGTACCGGAACTCTCAACAAAGGAAGTGTTCAGATACAACTCATATAATATCTCTACACATTTCTTGGGGCCTAAACATATTGAAAAAGTGATACATATCTCTCTATAGATACCTATAGGTGTTGCGGAGAGCAGGGAACGTGCTAAACTTTGGTTGACGATGGTTTGAAGGTTCTGCATGCGTGTTGAGCAGGCCAGGGTCAAAAGCAGCAGTCGGTAGCCCCACACATCATTCCTAAGTCGCACTGCTTGGCTACTCTCCTAGTAGCCATGGCAAGGGCTGATCCTTGGCCATGGCCGGGTTGCCATGTAGGTTGTTGCTGCCAGCCACGGTTCATGGTTCAGTGCTTCGTTGATTGGGAACACCGATGATTTTCTCGGGGGGCTGTTGATCACCATTGATCACCGATGAGATGCAGCTGATCAACAATAGCAATCCACAGTAGCTTCTCGAAGTGGAACTTCTGTTCGGTTGAAGGAACAGAGACCTACAGTTTTTCTTGATTGAGTCATATTTACTCTAAAATGAACCGTTGACCTCAGCATCAGGAATGATTAACGCTTGATTATCAGGCATACTGTTTACAAGGAATCATAGAATTCTTCACCAGTACATAATCACCACAAATTCCTATATAGTTTTAATCACAGTTTTGTTGTTGACAATAACAATGATTATATATAATTATACATATATATGTGATAAATATGATTAATTATAGCATATGTATATATATATATATAGACATATATGTATTGATGCAACATTAATCATGATCCATATTGATGGTGATTATTGGTGGTGTTTTCATCATTATATCATTGGCGATGTCGAACTATAAATAGTATATAACAGTTTGATGTTTATAGTATATTTATATATTTTGTTTATTATATATAATCAACATTGATATCAGGATATATATATATATAAATACTAGCAATGTTGATATCTCCTATTCAATAAGTTGATGCATGAAACGGTTCACCAGTCCCAATCCTTTCCACCATCGCTGGTGGCGCGAAGCGAACTGCCGCGCCAGGCACCCAGCGCAACGAAGCGCCAACGCGTGTTGGATTTGCGGAAGGGGCCCCTTGGACCAGCGCGGCTGGGAGGGTGGGATCTACCATGGCATTCCAAGCATTGGGGGGACCCCAAAAATGGTTGCTTTATAACTAGCAAGTATAGGGGATATATACCAACTATATGGCTTTATAATGATGGATATTGGATTTGGATGGATTTGGGGGGTCCCCTATTTTGAGAAATGGGTGTTTGATATGGTTGATATGGCGAGCTGGGTCAATATTAACCATCAATCATGGAGGATAGTAAGCAAGCAGAATAGGGAAAACAAGGGTGATGGGGGAACCAGGGAAACAGGGTTTTGAACCATAGCTATATCATATATGCTAAAACCATCAGCAACTACTGGGAGTTCAATATGATTCAACTGGTTGTTTAGGATCTACTGTACCTTTGGCTTCACGTTTCTAAAGCCAAATACTTGTCATATAAGGATTACACCATTGTTAAGCCATATGAAGCCATTCTTTGCCAATTGTCCATTGAGTCACTAGTTCTCCTTGACACATTTATGTTTGTGTGGGACGGATGCCATGTGACTTCGGTACTGGTCCATCCTTTTGATTGGCCATGGCTTTGCCTAGAAAATGGCGTAGCATCCCTTTACTCAACTAGTTGGTGGTTTCATATGGCTAACAATGATCAGCAATCGGGGATGATAACTAACCAACAATAGTGCTTAAACAAGTACTACTTTGTGTTTTTACATTTTTTCCCCAATATTTGGAGTGGTTGGGCGGTTGACGAATACTTTTTTAGAAGGGCTCAAACCACCAACCAGTCAGCTGCTTCAGGCGTTGTCGGCAAGCGAGAAGTGCCCACAATTCTACTACCCCATGCATTCAGGTTTGTCATCAGTCATGCCAGGTATGTACCCTCACCAACCAACTAGTAGACAAAGAAGGTGAGGCCTTGAACAATGCACAGAGTTCTAAAGTATTGGACCTTATGGCCAATAAAGTGTGGCAACTACTGGCTTTGATGTGACTTGGACTGGTGGTGGCGACCAAAAACTCGACGTTCCTTATGGCCTTTAGTAACATCAATCGCAGTTCCCAAGCAGAAGTTCAACCCTAGCATTGTTGGAATGCCCTGCTGCGGCGTCAGCCGCCGTGCGAGACACAGGGGAAGCCACAATGGACTGTAAGGGAGCCTGCCCAAGGGGCTCGGCCCCGGGAGATCCTATGGATCCCAATGGAGCGCTCACCAAAGCACGGATCTGCTGGATAAATCGATTCCGCCAATGCCTAAGATTCACGGGATACTGGTCAAATGGGTGTTTGTCAAAATAGGAATAGGGATAGCCTCGAATTATCCTTTCTATTGTGATTACCCAGGACATTGGAACCTCCGGCATTCCAACAGAAGCCTCCACCTCCACTACGACTCGACCTTCCCCATCCTTGGGAAGATCTGTCCAGTTTCTGGGATGCATATGGATGCATATGCTGGATGCCATTTGTGGTAATAAACCATGCATTTTTTGGGTCCCCAAACTTTTGGGAAACCACAAATACCCAACTAAGCCATGTTTGATCTTCTGACCATTCAGCATTTGAGGCCCTTCCCCAAGTGGAACAACCTGGACGAGGCGCCCCTGGTTTTCTCACCACTGGTGCTGTCGTTGAGGGCGACCACAAGTTGGCTGGGGACCATCCTTGCAGAAAAACCAGTGATGGATGGTTTATCCGTGGCTTTTGTGTGGATTTTCGCGTAAAACATGTACCTATTCCTGGAAGATGCCCAGGCAGCCAATGGCAGCCCGCTGTTTTAGATGACGGTTGCAACTTGAATTGTTCACACACCTTCCTCACGTAGAGTGGCTCACCGTACAAATCTCTCAATCTGCAGGTTTCTGCTGTTGGGTTTGACATTGATGTCACTGATCTTGCAGTGGCCACCCGTGAACCTATGGTGGGTGCCCCCATGAGGTGTTTCCTCCCTACACCATAACCCGGAATGGTACCAACATGGCTATCCAAATCTGCCCATACTATCAGGAATCAATGAGAACCCCATGCACAGCCATGGATGTTTGGAACCATAATGTGATGGGCCATTGATAAGCATTGATTATAGATGGTAATTAAACCATGATTAACCAATAAGAACTCACTCGGACGGTCTTATGGTCATTAAAATCATTCTATGGACAGTTAGAACCATCAAGTGATGGTTTTTAATTTAAAACCATGATTAGACATGATGAGCCAATGAATTATCCCCACGCATCATGTGACACACGCGGGGTGAACACCCAGCTGCCCTTCGCTGGCCCTAGGGCATGCCTCCTGGTGCGGTGTGGATGCCCTGAGAAGAGTCATGAGTGGTGGCTCAAGGGAGCAATTTTTCGTCTGCAGCTATGAAGGGGTAAATCAAAGAGGGGTACTTTGAGAAAAACTAATGACATTTTGCAGGAGGTAGTTTGAAAGAAAGGCAGCTGCAATTCAGAGTAGTTTCGGAGGTTTGCCACCCAGGTCGCTTAGAACCCTCATGGACCGTTTTAGCCATTTGGCCACAATGGTTCATTGCTGATGATCTGAGTCCACCACATCAGTGGCCACAGGAACCATTTCAGCCTAGTCCATATCCTCATGAGACACCGCAAAATCCTGGGGTGTTTCTGATAGAAACAGTAGAACAGGCCGATTTTGAATGGGTGGCCAGTGGTCAGTGGGGCAATACTTGCTATATAATCATGATGGCAGTAGAACAACATTTGTTGTATACATATATATATATTTAAATATATGTATGTATGTATATATATATATGTATGATGTATACTAAACAGGTATAAGTATATGTATAAATATGTAATGTATACAAAATGGTTGGTGAGGCTTGACGAAAAAGCTTGGTAGTTGATGACAACGGTTGACATAGGTTCAGCATTGCAGGATGGGTTGATTGTGGTTGGTTGATTGGTCACCTGCCACCCTGTCCCTGCCAAGGTCAGGGAAATCACCGTGGTGCCTCCCAGGCATCTGGGCCGCAGGATTGTTCACCAAGGAATGGCTAGGGTCATGCTGTGAAAGTCGCTGTTCGGAACCTGTTGGATTCTTTTGCTGATTCGAGAAGATGGGATTGGATGTGTAATTGACCTCTTCCGAATTGTGAAAATTATATGCGATTCTGTGCGATTGCATATGATGGGTTTGGATGTTACATGCCATTGTTGAAGCGGTACTTGAACAGAGAGTGGTCGGAGTTCACCTGCTGACTGCTGTCAGTACCGAAATTCGCTGCTGTGCCAAACGAATGTGTAGAAGGGGCAGGATTGGGCTAGGCGTGTCCTAGCCCTGTCGAGATCGGATACTGTCAAAGTTGAATGTTTTAATATCAGTTGTTGATTGGTATTATCCCTTGTTGACCTTCTTATCCTCAACCATGGCACTATCCCTCATTTGATTTTATCATGATCGACCCTACTATCACTGGCTAATCATTCATGCTCTATGGACTCGATTGGTGAACCACCGCCATCCTGAAAGCGTATGCCATCCATGTCCCCAACTCGTGGAGATCCCTTCTATGACGAAGCGCCGTTGTGATGAATTATTGGGCTTGGTTGGTTCTGGGGTTGGTCATACGATTAGTTGTGATTAAGGTATATGGTTCTAACTATAGTAGTGGTATAATTGGGTTAGTTTATGCTTAGTTAATGGTTAACAGTGGTTGTTTTTCAGGTTCGAACGCGAACCATTGCTTAGTCTATCCGCTGCGCTTGCTGCAAGCTCCGCCGTGTGATTCCTGCTCCTCAAATGAGGGGTTCTCAAGCCATGGGGAACCCCCCCAAATCATCCAGCATCAATCATTCATACTAGTGAACCCACCATTTTTTTGTAGTTCCCAACGGCGCGGGAAACCACCATGGGTTTAACTAGTCTTGTTGATCATTATGCCTATATTCACAATGATTAATTCATAGGGTTAAAACCCCTATAAAACTTCAATAATCCCTATTGTTGTTGGTTATAATCCCTGTTAAACCATGACTAGTGGATTCTTAACCACCATTTGGTTGACTCCCCAACAATTTCATAGGGGTCAATCCATCATTAACCACCATCATTAACCACCATCATTAACCACCATCATTAACCACTATTCAATGTTAGCCACTACTATTAACCATTGTAGTTCCCCTATCAAATCACTCGTGCCTGCACGTTGGTTGCCTCCTTGAGACGCCGGGCGTTTCAGGGACGACAAGGAGATCTTTGGGCCTGCCGTGGTGCCACCACGGGAAAACGGCGCAGGTTGGGGGTTGGGGGGTCCGACCGCCATGACCATGGGCCAACAAGGGGTACCTTGGTTAGTAGTAGTGGTTAGTAGTAGTGGTTAATAGTAGTGGTTAATAGTCATGGTTGATAATAGTGGTTAATAATAGGCAATAGTAGTGGTTAATAGTGGTTAATGGTTAATAATAGTGGTTGATAGTGGTCAATATTGGTTAACAGTGGTTTATTAGCCGATGAATAATGGCCGCCATTTCATCAAACCATCAACCATGAGCCATCCATCGTACAACCATGAACCAACCATAATCTCAACATAATCTAATCATCATCTTACCATGATGTAACTACCCGTAACTAACCATCAACCACCTGTCATTCAACCACCATCTCATCATCAACCAACCATCATGTAACCATGATCTAAGCATCAGCCAACACTCAATATGACATCATCCGACCATCAACCAACCATCATATAACCATTCAGCAACCATCATTGCGAACAACATCCAACCATCAACCAGTATCAGCTAGCCATACATCCACCATTGCCTACCAATCATGAGCTGCATGGCTATCTTGTGCTTTGCGAGGCTCAAGCCGGCCACCCGTACCACCCAAGGCGCGGCGGCTATAGCAACGGGAGCTGTGACTGCGCCTGGGTATCAAGGGATCATGGAGTTGATATGTTGATGTAACATGTAACGAGGCAAGATGATCATCAACTTGCAACTAGAGCCACCTGGTTGGTGGATGATGAACATAATGAGGGATGGTTGATGGCAGTCTTACCTGCATGATGGATATTCGTCATGGCTGATGGCCAAATCTTAGCTGACAGGGAAGATGGCCCTGGCTGATTGGTGGTTGATGGCGCAAGAAAAATCCTTCTATTTGATGGCCCACAGGAAGTCTTGACCGTTTGCTGATGGTTGACAACAACCTTCAATGACTAATGGGACGCTTTGCATTAAAGCAAGCAGCACGAATGTTTAAGCACCGTGGTTTTCCCTAGATTTTTTCCGCGCACAAATTCTGACATATGGGATGGTAGGAATTTTCTCGAGCATCTCGGAGGTTCAAGCTTGAGTTGCTTGACTCTTCGGAGTGGACGAACTTGGGAACTGCCCCAAGATTTGAGAGCTGCTGTCAACCAGCTTGTGGGAGATCTATCCATTATGCAAAGTGGATGAAGCCAGGAATGCATCACCAAAGGTGATGTGAAAAAAGATGGATGAATACTGAAACATCGGAGAACCAGCTGCTCACTTCCATTTCGGAATGATCAGAGATGGTCCTGTACAGCGAGTGCGACCTGAACCCTTGGTTGGTTGAACACTGGGCCGATCCTGGTTTTGGACGAACTCCGGACTACAAAGTGGACTTCGGTATTTCAATGTTTGGAAGAGACGCTCTCTTTACTGACAGCGACATGTTTTTTGTTCAAAATGGGGAACCCCCAAAACATATCCAAAAATGGTTGGTTTATCATTACCACAGAAAGTCAGCAAACGATGATTTTGGGGGTATTGCAATTTTGGTTGCTTACCATTATTGGTACCATAGAAAATGATGGTTGGTTCATTATTACTACCCCCCCATTTTATTCATAGAACATATATAATGGTTGTTTTATTATTACCCCCCCATTCATTGCTAATTTGAGACAGCACCATACGTTGGAAGCGCCTGTTCAACAAGAATCTGCTTGTGCACTAGCGGAAACGAGCCGGGTTTCAACACGCATAGGATGGTTGCACGTGGTACATCTACTCCTGTCTCTGACAGCTGAATGATTAGCAACCGTTGCTGATCGAAGGAAGTTTAGAAGTCTAACTTCCGACAATATGGACAACTCAGCTAGGGTAGATCGCCTATGCAGATGTGAGAAAGAAGAGATGGTATGGGAAAGAGGTTCGCTTATGCCTGTCATTTTGGGCTCGCTTGTGCCTGTCGAAGGCTCTTTGTCTTGTGTGTAGCATGACATGCTTTGCTTTCAGGAGTGGCAGCACATATGTGTGCATCCATGAATGATAGATGTCTGGGTAGTATGTCCAGCAACCAAGGTTAGAGGGACATAGTCAGTAAATTTTTTTTCACCAACTCTCGGTTCTCGTGCTGCGTGAGCCATGAAAGCCATGAAGAAGCCATGAGGAAAGCCAGCCCACCCCACCCCCTTCACCCCCGTAGCATCAACTTGGCTTGAGCATCCAGACGAACGGTAACATGCCACCCCACCCCACCCCCAACCCCCCGTAGCATCAACTTGGCTTGAGCCTCCACACGAACGGGAACAGA
>VSDK01002554.1:37247-65140 GCA_009767595.1 Symbiodinium kawagutii | reverse complement strand
TAGGGGGGGTGAGGGTTAATTCCCCTTAAAGGTTCCCTGATCTAACACCGTAAGATCTGGTCCCAAACACACTGCAGGCGACGGCTGAGTCAGTTGTTTTCCAGAGCGCAGGCTACGCTAAATCTTGAGCCATACCGACATGGTATGAAGAGTCCATGAACAAGTGACAACAGAAGCTACAAAGACATGTTGAACTAACTATGAACATTGCGTAGGGGACTAACTACAAAAGAATCACACCCCACCACCCCCCCATCCCCACCCTTGCATCCTGTGTCATGTCCCTGTGTGCAGCTTGTTTGGAACGTCGTGTGACGTGCGCAAGTGAGCCCAATGTGGCGTGCGCAAGTGAGCCCGAACCCGTAGATCGCCTATGCAGATGTGAGAAAGAAGAGATGTGAGAAAGATGAGAGTGCGAGTGCGCCAAAATGTTAGGAAAGTCGCAAAGGGAAGTCTCTGAGTCTTATGGAGGAGAAGGATCCCCGGTCCAATATTGGCCATTCATAAGTGACCACCATCAGCTGCTGTAGGTCACGGTAATATCATGTAATATCCCCCAGGCGTAAGTGGATTTGAAGAAGCAATTCCGATACATGGAAACATATGTTCCAAGATATTTTTCCAATATTATGTTCCACCCAACTACAACTATGTAACTAGCACATTAATCCCTATTGGGTGAGAGCTGCGCTTAGATTTGCATCCTTCATCATCTAGTTTTGGTTGGATATTTTCGTTCCTTGGCTGTTCCAGGAATGACGTGATGTCAGACCTGACTATGCACGAGGCGTGGGATAATCTTGTACCAAAATAAAAACTGCAATTTTACTAGCGTTTCGGGCCACTTTTCGGAGATGTCATATGATCATGAAAATTGGCACGCCGCCTGCGCGCGAAGCACATTCTCACGTCCGAAGTCGCAAAAACTCGTGGTTTTTAACAAGTTTTGAAAGTTGCATGTCCGAAAAAGTGCACGCGGCCAGGGCGAGAAGCACATTTTGAAGCAAATGTGTCAAAACACAGCACGTTTTGACACTTTTTGAACACAGGAGACAAAAGTAGGAAAACACTTGCGTTTCGCGTCACTTTTCGTGATTTATGTGGCCAAAATGTGCACAACGCTTGCGCGCCAAGCACATTTGCAGGTCAAAAGTAGCAAAACACTTGATGATCGGAACACCTTTGCAAGGTCCAATTATCAAAAGTGGCCAAACACCTAGATGCAAAACACTTCATGATCGAAGCACATTTGGAAGGTAAATGAATAGATAGACGAAAGATGGCTAGACAAAGAGGTAGCCAGATAGATCGACAAGTCGATAGTCAGATCGATGGGTGGCTAGATGGATAGTCAGATACATAGATGCATCGATGGATGAATAGATGGATAGATAGATGGATAGATAGATAGATAGATAGATAGAATAGCTAGAACAGATAGATGGAATAGACAGACAATTGGATAGCCAGATTCAGATGGCTAGATGGGTCGATAGATAGACAGATAGGTAGACGAAACGAGAGTCAGATAGAAAAGTAGATAGACAGTCAGGTAGATAGACAGAAAGATAGACAGATGGACACATAGATGATCAGACAAATAATTCGGTAGATAGATGGACAGATAGATAGATAGGCAGATAGATAAATAGATAGATGGACAGGTAGAGAGATAGATACATAGACAGAATGATGACGAGATAGATAGTGAGGTAGATAGAAAGACAAGTACATAGGCAGATAGATAAACGAATAGATCATCAGATAGATAGATAGACAGACAGTCAGACAGACAGAAAGAAAACTGATCCACTGATAGAAAGATAGCTAGACAGATAGGCTGCCAGTCAAGTGGCCAGATCGATGCTCACATTGGTAGGAAGTCAGGCCCAAGTGATGTTCAGTTCTCGGATCCCTCGGACAATCAATCGTCGCAACCACAACTGCACACTCCTATAGTGCTCCTATCTTGGAAACTTCCGCCACCGCCTTGTGCGGTACTACTGGTAGCTATCAATCATCATGATCAATGATCATCTCCTTTCTTTGACTCAGTTTTCCTATTCTCTTGCATGTACAAACAGATATAGACATAAATATCATCCAATGCATTTGTCATTCATCCCTGCATCGATCTTCAAATCTGAGTCGTTGGCAGCTTCTGGACAGGGTGGCTCGCCAGTAGCCAGCCCCAGTATGGGTGTAGATCGACGACAAGAAATGCTCCAACCGCGAAACCATGTCGTCTTGCTGAGAGGAACTCGATTCCATCGACTTTTGTATCCTTTGCGCTTGGCTCACATGTCTTCTTGGATCCATGTTGTCATATGTTGTCATCATCATTTCCTAAGAAATCATTATCAACCATCATTATCCATGGTAAGCCATAATCAACAATCAGCCAAACGTGATTGTTCTGACATCATCATCATTCATTGTCATCCGATATGACGCATCATGAGCGTCAGTATTCACCATCGTTGATCAGCCAGCAACCAGGCAACCAATCCGGTACCCCTGTAGCATGACCACAACATTGGAATCAAACATCGAGCCTTACTGCTCGCGCAGAGCGAGGATAATTGTTTCCCGCCCAAAACAGCTGTTTTCTCCCATGAGCTCGTGAGTATCCCAGAAAATTGGCGCAGCAAAGATCAAAATGGTGGATTTCTGATGTTTTTGCCATGCTTTCCCATGTTTTTTCCACGGTTTCTCCAGGTTTCACCGGTTGCCCCCTGGTAGCACGGTACTCGTCCAGGTGGCGCCAAAGGCCATGCCGCACGGATGCCAAGCTGCGCAGCCGTGGGGGTTTTCCATGGAGGGCACCAGCCATTTGTGAACAGATAGAGACCATAGAGACAGATAATATAGATATAGAATGATATAGAGATATAGATGTAAATGGATATAGATATATAGATGTATATAGAACCAAATGTAGATTTAGATGTAGGCTTGTAGACTTGGATATGATGTAGATATAGAATTAGATGGAGATGTATATAGATGTACATATAGATATGTCAATTTAGTATATGTGTAGAAACATGCGTTTTGGTTTGTGGCCAATCCATGACCATGTGCTGGTTTTTAACATGTCCGTGAACCTCGGGTGGACAGGACCTTGAAAATCAGCAGCGGCACTGAGCAAAACAAAAACAAGCCTGCTTTTAAAAGTGCGGATATCCTCTGAGAAGCGAACCTGGTTGCGTGGGTGGTCTATACAACATCGCCAAAGGGTCAATGATTCTGCTAAGCTTTGGGGCGATGAATCTTCCCTCGTTGCAGTGGTGACAGCAATCCAGAACTCCACAGTGCAAAGCATCGCACTTTTCTGCGGGAAGAGAAGGCAACCCCGCTTTTTTCGTGAGAATTTTGACGCTTTCTCTGTCCCAGGTCTCGGTGACTCTCTCATGATTGGAATGCTTGTTGTTGTCATCATTTGCTCGCTGTATTTCTTCTTAGATTGCGCAATTCCATTCTGGTGCTTCGTCTATTCTCTTTTGGTATCTTCTCCGGTGCTTCTTTGGAAACGGGTGTTTCTTAATTCATAGGGGCACCCCCAGTTACCATCCATTCTTAACCATTTATAGTAATAAACCAACCAGAAAAATAGGGTGCCCTATTTTGAGAAACCACCATGGGCTTATACCATTCTTGTTAATGATTATCACCTACTACTATATAACCATTATTCATGGAGTTATAACCTTTTGAAACCCGTAGAATCCCTCTTTTTGTTGCTTATAATCCCCTATTATTGCTGAAACCTACCATTACTATTGGGGTTATGAGCATTTACAGTAAAAAACCAACCAGAAAATGTGGTCTCCTATTTTGAGAAGCCACCAAACCTTAGGGCTTTCATTTCTCTTGTGGTTACGCCAAACTGGAGGTCTTCGAGTCCATGATAAGGACATCGATATCACAGAAGGTTGCCATGTACCACTGGCAAATGAACCTGGAAGCTGAAAATCACCATTTTTATTGGTAGAAACCATCATAGACATTGGATTTTCTACTTCCAGGTTAGTTTGCTGGAGTGTAAGATTCACAAGCAGTTTCAATTTTTTCCAGGATTGCGGCTGGAGAAGTTCTCTTTCTTGGCCTTTTCTATATATATATATATATTTGCCCTTTCAAGATGCAATATGTTCATTATTATCGGTAGATGAGTGATGATGAGTGCATGTTCATATCTAATTTATATTTTCGTTTATTGCTCAGCGGTCCCACAGATTTGAGCAGCAAAAAAGTCGGAACGTTTGTTTGTGACTAGAACTGTCAGACGAAACTTGTGAGCGGTGGTCGACACAGGTGATTACTATCCAATGTCAAGTAATGGTCACTAAGCCACAGAAAATGATGTAGCCACTGCAATGGATGCCTATTGTCGAAGATCACGCCCAGTATCACCAGTACCTTGACCATTGGGACCTTATATTCATGGGCATTTGGTGAATTTTGACATCCCCCGGAAGGGTTGCTGCTGCTGACATGTAGCCCAACACGGGCCGCATATCGCTTGGCAAAAAAGATTGGTGAATTTCCAGCCTCAGCTATATCATCATTAGATCCTAAGTCATCAATATTAGCGGCCATTTATAGGAATAAACCAACCATAACTTGGGGTGTTCCCTATTTCGAGAAACCACCATGGGTACCATTCGTGTTGGTGATTATCACCTACTAACCATTCTTGGGGTTACAACCCCTTTGAAACCCGCCGAATCCCTGTTCCCTGTTATTGTTGCTTATAATACCCTATTGCTGAAACCTACCATTATTTATTGGGGTTATAGCCCTTATAAAACTATATAAAACTCCTATAATCCCTACTATTGTTGGTTATGATCCCTGATTTAACCATGACTTACCATCATTATTGTCACTACTATTGCTATTGTATTCAAAATCATAATAATAACAATAATGATGTTTATTGTTATTATTCAATATAAAACCCTATATTCATTATCCGCCATTATGAATGGGATGCAACAGTAAACCCTATATTCATTATCTACCATTATGAATGGGATATAGCGATTCTTCATAAATTTATAACCCATGAATATAACATTATGGGATATAATTATATAGTTCATATAGGATATTAACATTATGGGTCATCATCTACCATTATATTCATAGGGTTATAACCCTTAAAAAACCACCATCTTCATCATCATTCCTCCAAGCATGGGCAGAAGCCACCCAGCCTCGTCGTGCGCATCGTGGGTCTCAGGCCGCCAACGCCCAAGCCGCCTAACACGCCTCCACCGGGGTGGGCGGCTCAGCGCTGGTGTGGTGAATGTGGGTGCGTGGTGATGGGTAGTCGTCAAGAATGGTGATGGTGAACAGTGGTTAATGATGGTGTTAATAGTAGAAATGGTTCAGAGTGGTGAATCAATGGTGGTAATGATTAGTTATGGTTAGTTATGGTTAGTAATGGTGTTGATAGTAGTCTGTAGTCAAGTTAATGGTGGTAATAGTGGTTGATAATGGTGGTTAGTGGTGGTTAGTAATGGTTAAAAACGTGTGATGATGGTTGATGATGGTTCTGAGAGCATGGTTTACCGAGGTTGGTAATGATCAATGTTTTTTCATAGACCTTAACAATGGTTAACAGTGGTCAATTCTTGATAGTTAGTAGTGGTTGATCATGGTCAATATAGTGGTGATAGTGATGATTGGTGGAAGGGATCATGCCCAACGATGGCTGATGATGCTTATCAAGTGGTGAATATTGGTGGTTCATGTTGGTTGATATGAGTCGATCATAGGGCTTCATGACCAACCAGAACTACCATTGATCGTCCAGCATAACCACCACGGGTTGAGCTGCTGACCATCATCTACCATCAACTACCGTTTGTGATTGTGTCCCTTCTGTTTCCCTTGTTGTTGTTTGATCTTTGTTTAAAGGCACGTCCAAGAAGTAACAGGGTAGTGAGATGTGGATGCCCAGCAATCAAACTTCTTGCAGGTAAGGACTTGTTGCTTTGAGTGTATTGTTGGGTGAGGTTCTCGACAAAGCGTAGTGGTCCACCATCAGCTGCATGGTTACTGCGGTGTGCAACTAAGTAAGTCGCTTGTTGGATGGGCTTAGAAAGCAACAGGTATCAAGCCAGTGGTTGACAAGTGTTGGTTGTTACCGACATGGTTAACTAGTCTCAACCATCATTAAACCACGATCATTCATCATCATCATCATCATCATCATCATCATCATCATCATCATCATCATCATAGATCATCATGTTAACCACTATTCTAGACCTACTATTGACCTATTTATTGACGATTCTTACCATTATTCACGATTAATCATTAATCATCACGTTGACCTTCACCATCATTAACCGTCGTCATTGAACCAACATTGAACCATGACTAACCATCACTAATCATCATAAAACGAACATCAAACCATCACTAACCGTCATTTAACCAACATTAAACCATCGCTAATCATCATTGAACCATCACCAAACCATCACTGATCACCATTAAACCAACATCAACCCATCACTAATCATCATTAAACCAACATTAAACCATCGCTAATCATCATAAAACCATCACTAAACCATCACTAATCATCATCCAACCAACATTAAACCATCACTAATCGTCACTAAACCAACATTAAACCATCACTGAAGCATCATTATACAACCAATATCAACCCTATATCATTGACCAGCATGGACCCTTGACACCACAGCTATCAGCTGCCAGGGTGGCCATCCCCAAGCCACCAGCACCACCAGCCCAAGTGCCTGCAGGCGTGACGGGGAAGGGGATGATGAGCGGTCAACCTGTGAGGTAGTCATTGACCACTGGGTAGATCCTGTCAATTTACTACCAGCTGGTATCTACCCAGTATCAATGGTATCAATTTACTGTCAATTATCTACCATTGATAGTATCCATTATCTAGCATTATCATCCACCATTGATACTCAGATTACTGTCAACCATGGTGGATTACTATTGAGGTAAATTAAACCAGTGATGATGAGCTGTCAACCAGTAATCTGAGTAGATAGATACCATGTTTTGAATGAGTAGTCTGGGTATATAGAGATATAGATGAACGGCAGATATAGCATGATATAGCCATAGTTAAATGGAGTATACACCAACTAACGGGTACATCGTGAAGGTAGTTATAACAATTGTGAATGATGCCATGAAAACCATGATAGCAACTGGTTACAACCACTCTGATTCGGCAGGTGAATCAGGTTGGATTACCCGGAGAACTGGCTCACATGGTGGTGGCGGTTGGATATTCTCGCCTTTCTCACGTCAGGGTGGCCACAGTGTGAGGTAAGCTGTGGTTGAAGCACTTCATGAGCCAGAAGCCATCCTTGGGCTCACTGCACTACTCGCATAGTCCCATCGTAGCCAACACTTGTGGTATTGTTTATGCATGATCTTACATGTGAAGAACAAGGGAGCCTGACACTATGCATCAGTCTAGCGTGGATGATACCAACGGCTGAGACAACGCATTGGCTGTTGCTGATTGGTTCTGGGCTTTGCTTTAAACAAAGCAACCTTTTTAATGGTTCTTGACTTGACAGCCACAAGGATTTGCACATTCTTCCTGAGGGTACGGGTAGTTTCGATCAGATTGCCATGAGTATTCCGAAGCCTCCCAATTTGGTTGGATGCGTTTTTGGCACTCAATCAAGCCTATGACCCCGACAAATTAGGGGCTAGTCGCTTCCATCGTCATCAATTGTGGCGGCCTGAAAGATCCCGATATGCACACCATGGTAGCGGATTCCGCTTCCAGATTGTGTATGCTGAAATTTGGCTTGGCATGTAGGCAATTGTTTGGATCATTTTGGATCAGCAAAATTGCTTCCAGGGTGCTTTTCTTTGGAGAGGGTATAGCTCTGAGTGTGTGCTACCACCATGAAACTGCAGATATAAAATGCCATGGTTTTTTACACAACATTGGTGCCGGCACCACTGCTGCCCTGCTTCCAGTGGGTAGCAAACTCATGCGGCCTCGTGGGCGTCCCGATGTGCAGGTCTTGGTAAGGGCAAGGCCGGTGCGCCAGTTGGTCAGTGCGAATGGGCAGCAAAGGCATTTTGGTTAGTAAAGCATTTTTTGGCATTTCTTGATCAAGTTTCCCTGGGAAAGGGCTTTTTCCAGAGCAGCTTTTGGAACAATCGATTGGCTGACCCCAATCATTGCCATCAAATACCAAGCGTTGGGATGGCATCACCAGTGGAACCATAGGTAGCTGGTCATGACCATTCGCAGGGGCGTACTGATCATCAAAGTGTTGATCATAACAATGGGCCCACCGTTGTAAACCATAATTCGCCATTGTTATACAACCATCTTTAACCATAGATTGACCATAGAGTAGCGGTAAATAACCATCAAGTGACCGCAAAATGACCTGCCATTAGCCATTGACCAACTATTCATCAACCAAACAGAACCAACCAACTGATTGGTTGCATCTTCCACTACATGGCAGTCTCTTCACACCTCCGCCGCCGTTTTGGCTGGACATAAATTCAGTGCAAATCCTTCAGCCAGGACCGTTGTGCGAACCTCTGCAGGCATCAAACATTGCTGTGGAACAGCCATTTTGGATCAGTGTCCTTCGATCAGCTCTTGGGTACAGTTCATGCCCTAAGAATCTTGGCGAATGATCATGATGGTTAGTAGTGCCTAAGACTCGTCGATCAGGGAAATTTGCGTTGTCAATTTGGTCGATATCGGCTAATGATGGCTGATGTCCCATTTAAAATGAACCATGGTTGATGCTCCCCAGCGGGTAGTGGCAACAGCGCCGAAAGATTCGAGCAGGGGCAACTTCGTAGCCGTCCGCTTGAGCAGAAGTGAACACTGAGCTGGTGGTTGATTCGTTAATCATCATGGATACAGAATACCAGGCATCATCAAGAGGAGATCTGTATTATTTCAGCCACCCTAAATATAGTTTGGAAACTCGTGGTGATCGATCATCAATTATTTTTTGGGATTATTGAGAGCTGGATCTCCCAAGATGGTTCTTTGTTGTGGTTTTCAAGGTCGGTTGTTTTCATTGTCTTAATTGGTTTTTTGGATTTGCCATGGCCGTGTTTAGTTGAACTGCCATGGCTGACTGCTGCATAGAAGGGTGTAACCAACCGATAAAGAGCTTGGAAACCATAACTAGCCATCACTAACCAGAATTAGCCATCAATTAAGGATATGTTAATAGTTTATCGCAGAAACTCATGGGGTGCTTGAGCGCTGGGATGGCCCATGCGTTCCGATGTCGGTGTCAATATCTTTGATCCACCGAGGCTTCATTGGATTGATGCTTCTTGTAAGATTGTAAGTGTATGGAGTGAGTTCGAAAGCTTGTAAACGGGATTTGTTGAAGCTTGATCATTTGGCACTTCTATTCCGCCTGTATGGATTGCAAAGGCAATTTCCTGAAACTAGTAGGACAATCGGTTATTGTCAGAGGATCCATCCTTCGCACTCAACACGAGTTTCACATGATTTTTTTTCCTCCGAACAAGAATATGCCCGTTACTGATTATGAGCTCTATTCACGACCAACCGTTCGAATCATTGCTCACTGTCAACCATGAAGAGCCACTATTAGGAATCATCAATCATAATGATTCATCATGAATTAATGTCACGATGAATAACCACTATTGACTGACAAACCACAACCATTTTGCTAGAGCATGACATCGATAAAGAAAAACTAGTAACCATTATTCACCCCTATGGGTAGAATGGTACTATTATGGACCACTCTTATGTAACCACTAGGTACTAGTAATGACCACTAGTCAGTACAAAATACTAGTAACTCTGCTAGCAACTATCAATAACTAACAGTAGTAAGCAATAATATATAGTGAGCAATAATAACCCTATTAGTGACTATGAATAATGACTGAAGCTAATAACCAATAGTAATAACCAATAGTAATAGTAGTGACCAAGGGTAACAGTACTTAACCAACGGTCAGTAACCAGTAATTTTTTGATAGCAACCATTGAGAAACACGGATTCCACTCTTATTCAACCACTAATAACCAGTTTTAAACCACATCAAGTATATTTTCCCCTGTCATTGACCATATATAATCGGTCAATAAACCACTGTTAAGCACTATGAACCACTTTCAACCACTAATTATCTGTTAAACCACATCCTTCAACAACTAGCAACCACTAATAACCACTACTAATCAGTAAAAACCACTAACAAATCAAACAATCAACCACATCAATCACGTGTTTGCTGTCACTTGCCAGGAGCTCCTTGGCATTGCCTGGAGCGAGGCTGTTTGGAGTGCCCAGCGCGAGCGAGCTGCGACGGCGATGTGGAACGAATTGCAATGCATCACGATTCTGGGGATATGAATATATACATGTTGGCTTATTGTCTCTCTCTCTCTCTCTATAAACTATTTTGCACATATGTATATATATATATATAAACTATTTCTATATAGAATAACCATGATCATTGTTTATAATGACCAAATCACCTCAATTCATTGGATTCGGTTTATTTTCTCTTTATATAATTGAAGGCTGGCGAAGGTGGCAGGGTTGAAACTCGTAGTAGCCGCCCTTAACAGTTTAGTCTCGTGCCGGGATTGTCTGCAGCGACACAAAAGCCGCAGTGTCACCCAAATGCAGTAGACCGACACAACAAATCCTGAGGTGTTTCACCATGACGTGCACGACTCCCTGGTTCAGAGACGATGAGAGGCGATTCGTGAAGCGTTCTCCCAGGGTGAGCCTTACAGTTCTTTATAGGTCGTTGTTGATACTCCAATCTGAAGGGGCAGTACATACCACGACAAGGAATTTCCTACCACGAAATCTGAACATGGCGACCGAGAAGCAGATTTGAAGCTGAGGAAGGCACCCCAGAACCTGGAATCCACCAGTTTTGGGGGTGAACTTCTCCATGTTGCGCGTTCCCAATCTGCTGGAGCTTCGTTGGATGTTTAATAACACCTCTCACTTCCTCATCTTCTGGCTGTAAGCTGCCGAACTCTGACATTCACCATCAACTGAGTTGACAGTGTTTGGTTCAGGAAAATGTTGTTGTCAAGTTTTTGTCAGCGCATTCATCAGATCGATGTATTTGTACCCCTGGTTCCCCCATCATTAACCATTGGTTTCCCTATTGTTGTCGGTGATTATCCCCCATTGGTTGAATGCCATTGATTCCCCAAATTCCATTGCTCCGAGCCGCAGATGCCAATTGCTTTGCCAACTTAGCAGCCTAGTTTTGACAAGCAGACCACTGATGGCATCAAGCCTGCTTGCCTAATATTGGTGTTTTATGGACGCAATACCTCAGGAGGAATCCAGTTTGTAAACAAGCTCTGGTTGAAAGAGGAGCTCAGCGAGTCTCGCCCCCAGGTCATAGGTTCAACTCGGGTCCCAAGGGTTCATATCTTCAACTCGGCGCCTGCTAGATGAGCCAGGCCGTTCCTGCAACGCACCGATACGATGCTGCTGGATGTCATCCGGCCCAAGGATGTGCCACGTGGGCAGGTGGGATGCGCTCGGGCGAATGCTGGAGGTAGTTGTGCTTGTGGTTGCCTTCCAAAAGCTGTGAGGTGAATAGCAGGCCCAATGATCCGTGGAAGTGTGAGCATCTGTGCGCTAAAGATCATACAATATTGACACCCAAGTTTCAATCAGTGGATCTCTCTTGGAACCATTAAAACATGTTCGACCAAGCAGGAAACCTCGAACCCCCGGCTTGGAGAAGAGGGTTGCAATCTGGTGATGGTTTTCTGTGCCGCAGGTCATGTATCCCAAGGACTATGACAAGTCCTTGATGACAGAGGAGGGGTGGGTTCCTTTGATCACTTGGTTGGTTTCTCCAAAACGATCATAGTGTGGGATTGAATGTATGTAACTTTTTAAACACTAAACATCCAATCAATCACCTATACCTTTTCAGTAAAACGACCCAGCGGTTTATGAATGCTGAGTGAACATGACCCACTATTTTTCAGAGCACCCATCAACATGCCTTTCTGTGTCCCATCGATGTAACTGAGTGCCCACGCAGGAGAAGTGTTAGATCCAAGACAGACAGCTGCCAAGGTCGACAGAGTTGACAAAGTTATTGGGTTCGCCACTCACATTTTTTATGGGTGCCAACCCACGAAACAATGGTTGAATTTTGTCACTGTAGTCGTGGATTAAAACGCTACCACAATTCCGGTTTCACTCTCCCTACAGGGTTTTTTCGATATCTCCCATGCCCGATCTTTGGTCAACATCGTGCTGGTTTCTGCCACGCGAACGGTTGATCAGCGGCGCGTACCAGCACCACTTCTGCAGTGGTGTTTGCTCCTCCACTTCGCGGGTACCGTGACTTGTGGACTCCCATCAGTCGATAGGTTGTAAACCTGGTCTGCTGACAGCGGCTCGCCAGTGTCACCGGTGACTGCAACAGAATCAACCCCTCATGTACCAAACCAATTGAGCACCAATTCTAGGGTGGCTTGATTCGAATTTTTTCAGGCCCCGGAATGGATTGAACCTTTCCGGTTTTCTTATGAATTGCCTAGGGATTCTCATTGATTGATTGGATTCAACAACTCTAGATGACTCGATGCGTATGAGCTTGATGATCTGGTTTACATGGCAGCTGGGAAGCAATACCTAGGCTGTTGCGGAAAGCAGTGGTCCACGGTTTATATTGGTCAACTAGAAGTGCTATATGTACTGATCCATAATGCTTAATCCCTATGGGGCTGATATGAGGATTTATCATGGCCAAGTTGATAACTACCAGTGTCAGGATCGGCCCACTGCAGGACATTTCCAGATGTCAACCCACCTATGATCATCTCAAGTATCTGGAGAAGCCGGATATGAGCGTCGGTGCTCCCAGGGGCGCAGTGCGGTAGCGTTTCTGACTGATCGGAACCGTTTCGAAAAGGCAATTGCAAATTCACATGATGGATTTGAAACTTGCTTTGTACAGTGATTGTCCATAGAAAAACTTAGCTATCAACGATTTTTCTGCCAGACACTCAGGTGACAACATGCCCTTCCCGCTTCACTTGTCAAGCGATGAAAGTCGAAAGTCATAGCGGTTGTATGATGGATTGATCCAGAAAGGGGATTGGGGTTCGCGGACAAACGTGTGTGTTATAGACCCATGTTATTTTTTCTAGATTTGACAATCATTTGGTTTTATTCATTTCAAAGTACTAGTATCAAGACCTGACAAGAAATCCAGACCTGACAATGTAAACAATACATATATATATATACATATATATATGTATCAAGCCCTCACTGCAACAGTATCAAGACCGTGCAAGCAATAGCCGTTTGATGCACTCAACTGCGCATCCTCTGTCACAACATGAAGCCTATGAAGCCAGTCACCACAGTTCTGGCTCATCAGAGAGGCCCAAGACTAGCAAAACCCATGATGGAAATTCTTCACCGTGGTTTTTTTCGCTGTTGTTGTTTTTCACCATCGTTGTGTTCGTTGTCATTGCGGTAGTGGTTGTTGGTGTCTTATTTTTTCTGCTTCTGGACATTGTTTGTTGCTGTTTCGTTCTTTGTTTGCTGTGTCTATTGTTTGCTTTGTGTTGTTTGTGTTGTTTGTTTGTGTTGTTGGTTTGTTTGTGTTGTTTGTGTTGCTTGTTTGCGTTGTTTGTTTGTGTTGTTTGTTTGTTTGTTAGTGTTCTTTGTTTGTGCTGTTTGTTTGTTTGTTTGTTTGTTTGTTTGCTTGCTTGCTTGCTTGCTTGCTTGCTTGTTTGTTTGTTTGTTTGTTTGTTTGTTTGTTTGTTTGTTTGTTTGTGTGATTGTTTGTTCGTTTTATTTTATTTTGCTTTTTTTGTTTTGTTTGTTGTGTTTGCTTGCGTGCTTGCTTGTTTGTTGCTTGTTTGCTGTTTGTTTGTATGTATCATGTCATGCAATGCAATGCAATGCAAGTGGTGGTGGCGGCCGTCTTGATCACTATCGCTGTCGCGGGGTCTTTTTTATTTGTTGTTATTGATCATTGTTTCGTTGTTTTGTTTTCAATGTGTCCTTCCTTGTTGGTTGCCTGTGTTGCTGTTGCTGTTGCTGTTGCTGTTGCTGTTGCTGTTGTTGTTGTTGTTGTTGTTGTTGTTGTTGTTGTTGTTGCTGTCGCTGTTCTTGTTGATGTTATAGCTATTGGCTTTCGTCGTTGCTCCATGGGAATCCATCGCTGGTCCAAGTGATCCACCAACAACCTAAGCATAGCGGTTAAATATGGTTAGTGATCACTTGGATCACTAACAACCAACAATCACTTGGTTAAATATGGCTAAAGCTGGTTGTCAGCGATCCAAGTGATACTTCAAGTGATCCATTGTCTGTTGCTGGTCACCAGCAACATCTCGACTCGCAGGTGGGGTGCACTGATCCAGTGCATCCCGGTGGAAAAGCCCGGTCCTACTACGTCTGGAGACCTTGGAGATTCCAAAGCGAAGGGCCCAAACGGGTTGGTCTTTGTGTGTGCATGCTATGTGTCCAGAGTATGTCTTAAAGTATTTTGATATATTTATATATATCTATATAAATATATGTATATATGCATATATATATATATAGATATGTACCATACATATAAGGATTGTGCATACATAACATGTAGATGTAGTTGTGACATATTTGCAAACGCCTGTTGCTGTCAAAATAGATTGGCCTAACGTATTTTCCCCAGCAACGACAGCTGCAAATTTGCGAGCAAAACCATCAACAAATATTGTATATTGTTCACCGCAATGACCGCCAATTGTTGGATTCTTCAATCCGGGGCTGGTGATGATGATTACATTCCATTACATTTGTGGTATGAACGGTGATCAGCTCTAATGAATCGAGCTGCATCCACAAGCAGCAGTCCTGGGATGCATGTCACATCCTTTTTTCATCGTTGTCATTGTCGTCGTTGTTGTTGCTGCTGCCGCTGTACTTGTTTTTCTTGTGTTTTGGGGGATGTGACGAAAGGATATCTGATGGTCGGATGGGCATACTTTCAACATTTGCGTTGAGGGTCTGGGAGCGACCCCAGAATTCCGAGCCACCAAGGCACACATCGAATTTTCGGCTTTCCAAACCAGTGGAAATTCGGCTTTCTGCGCGCAAGGTAGGAAATCATTGATTCTGAGCTAACCAAGACACCTGTAAGGTCGGAAATCATTGGCCAACCATCAATCCTTTGGATGGCTGCCTGGCAGCCTGGTGTCGATCCAAGTCCCATAGCCTTGAAGGTTCACCACGTGTACCCAGCTGAGGCACCGATGGATCGCCGTCCCAGGGATTTGAGCCTGACCACGGTGGGGTCTCCCAAGGGGGCGGCACCGTCGCGTGGCGGTGCCATCATCCATTCCGAGCATTTTGTAGGGAGGCGCTGCCGAACACAGCTTGAGTTCAGATTCATGAAATATCAGCCAGAACTGATGACTTTCGGAGCTGCATTCAACAAGTATCAGCCAGAACTGATGACTTTCATGAAGTTGAGCCATTTGCAGATGGTTCGGCTACTCTTGCAGACCTGAAGAGTCGTCGGACCAAACCCAGGGGGGTCCGTTTGTTTGCTACGTGTTTGGCATTCACACCAGGGCAGTGCGCTGGAAGTGCTAATCATTTCCCATTGTCTCCCAATTGAGGAATTGTCAACGGACCCTCCAAAGTTTGCTGTAGATCAGTATTCATCATTATTTATCCAAAGAGTAGGAGGAACAAGAGGAATCGAAGAATATGCAATACAGAGAGATATTCGCACGCATGTCAACATGGATATTAATGCGCAAACCTATCGATCTGCCTGACCTTCCACACTGACCGCCGCGTCCGGTGCCTTTTTCACTTTTCTCCACGATTAGCCCAAGGGGATTGTATATGTTTTGGGGACCAACCAAGACGGGTTGTGAAGTGATTGAACAACAAACTATTGTGGATCCTCATGGTTGCTGCGTGCAAAACGTATATACATTGACTTGACATACATTGCTGGTTGTCAATAGTAACCCGTACCCTTTCTGATGGCTTGTTATTGACATGATTGCTTTGACCTTGCGGTGACTCGAGGCGGATATTGAGTTAGCCATACCAAGAGGTGGACAACACAAGGGATTCCGCCCGGCACTCAGAAACCCGGGGGCAGCAGAGGATGATCAATAGAGTTGAAGCAACCACCTGTGGCTTGATCGTGGCATTGTATGTCTGATTATACATGTTTGTCATCGCACCCGGGAATGGTTCGTCGCGAATCATGCAGCTCTGAACCCACAGGCAAGAAAGCAATGCAGTTGGGGGTCATTTTTGACAGCAGTCCCCAGCGCCAGGGCCAATCAGTGATCCTCATTCACCATTATAGACCACTATGAGCCATTGTAGTTACAGTCTGTAACCCATGGAACCATTATAAACCAGCAAAAATCCCAGAACTGCCCCTAGGATTCCGTGGGTTTGATGGTGATACCTCTCCAGGTCGACCCAAGGTTGCCATGAGGGGAAAGTCTCAGTTGGGATGTGGAGATACCAAGGCTACCCATAGGCAGCCGTTGTTGGTGCCCCGTTTAACAGTATCCTTGTGCAGCATCAGCGCAGCCGCTGGAGCTACAAACTCGACATCCCATTGACTGGATCCAAGTTCGAACTTGTACCGCGCACTTGCTTAGTGGAACAGGTTGCGTGCTTTTTTTGGCTCCAAAATCATGACCGCCTTTGATGGGGATTCTGCGATTCATTGAGTACCAAGCACCCTGACCTGGGTTCCCGAAAGTGATCACAGAAGACTTTGTTTCCGGGACCCAAGTAGGACCTGCTGTTGAATTTTGTTTCCTATCAAATTCTGACAGAAATCAACCACTGGGTATAACTAGCTTTGCTACTGTTAAGAACTGATGTAGCACCAAAATCATCCAACTGGTGCTACACCAACTGCTACTGTTAACCCATCAGCTAGTGCAGCTAGTGCAGCATTGACGAACGTGGCTACACCAACGAGTTGTAGCTCTCCAATCTTGCCGGGACCTCGTCTGCGCGGCGCCCCCCCGCCGTGACAGGTCATACGGATCCGGTGTGTCCGCGGTATCAGCTGCCATCGTCCTACCAGTGTCTCGTCCGAGGAGCTTTGAAAAAAGTACTGGAGAATCTGTCAATGATTTCCAGTCATAAATCTGTTTTTATACTGCTTCTAGATAATCAATATCAGCCTTATAGTCAAGATATAATCGATGACCTGGCTCTTGGTTGGGAGGGAGCGATTTGGAGCCAGGGGTCTGGTCCTTTAAAAGGCCTTTGGGGAGCCAGGAGCTACCGCTCGAAGCAAATGCGAGTAATCCGGTTGTGCAACCAACAGCAGTTAATAGTCCAGTGTTATGGCTTATTGGGGTTATTATCACGAGTCAAAAAGTGATATCCTAATCATATCAAACCTCATTCATGGTTTCTAATCTGAGAAGCAGACCGGATTCATTCCGTGAAATTTTGTTTTTTTCATCAAATGATCAACTGATTTTCGATGATTGACCTACCTATTGGCCATGAATTGTCAGAGCAGACCAAGCAGTGCCCAAGTCTCAGCCAACCATGGGTCGTTGTTGCGGGGACCTATCCTCCATTTGGGAGAGACGAACAGCTCCTGCTGCAGGGATCATGGCTAGCTCCAGCGGACCTGTGACCGCGCAATGTGTCACCATGGGTCACCATGGGTTACTATGAACCAATGGTAGCTGTTAGGTGAACCAACGCTTGGTGTTTCTCTCGATGGCTTTGTTGACTGCATCAAAGGCAGTTCCGAACCATCACTGCGGCTTGGGCACTACTTGGTATGTCCATTGGATGTTGTTGGCCTTCCCTTGTTGTTGGCTTGATTTAAGTCCCTACAAGCCACAAGTCACCAACAGATACTGTCGGCATTTATGTTAGATTCCATCGGATAGGAGGCTACAGGCAGCAAGTGCTTGGAAGGGGCTTTGAGCAACATGGAAAGCTGGCAGTCAATGGTTGTTCCCCAAGCATGACCCAAAGTGATGGAGTTTGTGGGAAATTACCATTTACTGAGGGCATTGCCACATGTGGACAACGCTGCAGCAACGGGCGAGGGTCTCTCACAAGAGTTATCTCATGCCATATGCATTGTGTTCTGTATGCCGCATATGCATCATGTACTTCTGTACACAACTGTACATATGCATTTATGCATAAACGCGAGTATCAACACGCACGTCAGTCATGATCATTCACGTCACGGGGTCATCAACACCATATGTCGTTGTTCCAAATGCCCTGTCGCCTCACCAGGGTGCCTCCTCCTGAGATGAGATTCAACGGTGAGAACCTCAGGGATACCCTAAAATGCTTCAGTGGTGGATTTCCGCAGCGGACAGGTCCGGGGAAGCCAAATTGGTGGTCAACTTCTGGGGAAGCCGCCAACAAAGGAGGGGACTACCGAGCTAAGGTGGTGGTCTTGCAGCTTGTGAACTCGTGAAATGTGGGTTTGTACATGATTGGGCGGTGCCCACGAACCATCCGATAATGGTCATTAGTAATGGGGAAACTACCAGTGAACCTGTTTTTGACAAATCATCATGCTTATCATCACAAGTTCTTCGCTAGATGGTGGTTTTGACATATGGTTTGTTAGAAGCATCAAGTAGTAGTAGTGCCCTATGCTCACGCAATCAGACATGATCAAGGAAAATCCACCATTTGTAGTCTACTTAACTACTGAACCAGATTTGTCGAGCCAGCTATGTTCGTTTACCACTGAGTTGCAACTGTGCCACAGTCGAGGGCAGACTCCCATGGGTTGTTCATGAAGCCATGTGAAACATATCGGAGTCCATATTGACAGCTAGATTGCCAGCGGGTCGATAAAACGATGGGAGGTATGTAGCATACGTACATATCATGGCTTTATCCTTCCATGACGTCATCATCAATGCACGGAAAATCCATTAAATAACAGTTAATTAGGTCATGATCCAGTTTTTGATAATTGTTAAGCATTATCCAGGTATACAGTATTACTAAACACTGATATATAATTGACCCCACGATTCATTAGGACCCATGGTTCTTCAACCAAAATAGACCGCTGGCTTTTTTAGACATAAAACTAAGATGATTATAAACTATAAACCCATTGATTAAACAATATCAACCACTTACCAGTGGCGGCACTAAACTGTAGAGCGCTGCAGCGCGCGCTGGGTGACACAAAGGATCGCCGTCACCGCGAGGTCGCCATTGCACAGACAATTCAGATATCGAGAAGAGCCGCCCCAGGGTGCCTGGAGACGTTCTGGTGGATGGGAATGTGTAGATTGCATAGATCTATACGATTTAATCGTTGGCAAGGTGGAAACATGTTTGCTTGAATCCTACCCCTTTCGGCCAGCAAAACACCTTGGTTTGTTGCTCGATTCATTGGGAGTCGTTGCGGGTCTTTGGTTAGAGAGCTACTTGTAAGACTGCAAGGTAGTCTCCGTTATTTCAGCAGGCCCCCCCATTGAATGGATCAGCTACGAATGGATGGGCGATCCTGGTCAACTGTTTTTGCTTTGGCCGTGCTCCAACACGTTTCAAGGAACTACATAAGGAGACATACATCCACGCATCATCCATCCATCCATACACGTATGTATACACACACACATACTACATAATGTAAACTGCCAGGTTATTTTGGAATCTCACGCTCCACAACCTGGGGCTTTATCAGGCTATTGATTCAGACCTTGCTTGCCCAGCGGTCCATTTATCATCGCATCCTACTGTTGATTCATCCTGAAGAAGTTGATAGGTGGCTTGTCCTATTGTTTCTACGGCTTCATTTGTCCCAGATGGTGCAGGATCCCTTCTATCTATAGTAGTAGATATTGAGGACACCAGCCAGATGAGAACCATGGGATTGAACTACACACGTCTAAATGCGCAGCAGAATCCGCTGAGTCCCTTTGAAACCTCCATTCTCTTGGGATTTCTCCATGTTCCACTGGTCACCTTCTGAGCTACCAGCATTGAGCGGATCAACTGCCGTCTTCGGCCTGTCTTGTGGTACTCTCTGGACTCCGGACTCTGGTTTCGGGGTGCGGTGCAGAGGGGAAATATGCGTGTGCCCAGAAATGTCAAGTATCAGTCAGTGATCGAGGATGAGGAGATTACCGTGTCATGTTCAAAATTATCTGGCGGAAATCATTTTGAAGGAACCAGCTCAAAATGGTACATAATTAAATGCCGTGAATCATCACCAGAGCGTTGTAGCATGTGGGTAGTCATATCTGAAAGAAACACACACACATATATATATACACATATATACACATACTTCTATACACATACATATATATACACATACATATGTACACGTGTGCACAAATCCAAGTACTCACACGTATGTATAGGTGATCATAGATGAAAAAACAATAAAAAACTCATCCATTTTCCAACAGATTGGAATCCACCCACCGCGAAACGTTTCGCTCGCCAGGTGTTACATCCCGAAAGGAACTACATTCGAGACCCCAACGAGGTGCCGTGAACAGGGGAACCTTGGGAGCCGTCACTGTTCCGAGAGGATGACCACTGTTTGTCATTGATGGACCTGTTGGGAGTTCATTTTTGGGAACGATGGTTCTTACATGTTATTACCATCATTAATGATGCTAATGCAATAGTCAAATAGTGATTGCTAATTATAGTACACCATCATTATAACAGTTATATCCAGTGGTTATTTAACTATTATAATCATTGATTAATTACTATAACCGTCAGAATAGCCATTGATTAACCATCATATGTAAATAGCTATTCTGATGATGATAACAATGGTTATTCTCATCGAGAAAAAATATTATTGTGTGAGTGCAAAGTTAGTTCGAGTTCTATCCAGGTTGCTGAGAACAGAAAACTGTAGCTAGATATGTTGATTGTTCTTATTGCCTTGATAGTTATATAGTCATTTTGTGAGAAAGCAATAGCGATATTGCTATTTTATAGATATACTTCTCGCAGTGAATTTACCAGCAGTTGCCTAGTATGTTCATATTCATTTGTGAAACCCGGCGGTGTTTTCGAGCCATGATTGCAAGATCTCCAGCAGATTCCAACCACTGCTAGAGAGGCCCCAAGTATTGAGAGTTTATCAATATTTATTCACAACGATCACAGTTACTGTTGGTATTTGTTGCTCTCCCACTTACATAATTCATTGTTGTCAAAACCCAAATTGATCATCAAATGTGATGACCCATACTGTAGCTATTGATGATTGAGGATTTCGCTGGTGCATTTCCTGGTAGCTTTCCACCTATTGGCAACCAGTATCAGCTGGTTCCTCGCTGTTGGGGCTCGGCCCATGATACCGCGAGGGTCGTGACATCGAGTACTCGGCTCCAAACTTTGCCACTCGGCCGGTGGTGGATGGGTTGGGAGCTGGTCGCTTCGCAGTGAGTTCTCTGCTGCTGGTCAGGGCTCGCTGGGGTGAAAAACTGCACTGTCGTCATTGCCCTGAAGGGTTGGGAAAACGCAGGCAATTCGACGTCAGACTTGGTCGTTAAAGGGACCCCGTTGGAAAATTCTGTTCCCCGACGGTGATCTACTCTGGTCCCTGATCATGGCACTGTCAGAGCTGTGGAGAACCACAGCGCAACCAGTTGGGGAGTTGGAACCGTCTCAAGATCGGTAGCAAGAACCGTGACAGTGGGCTGATGCACCGGTGAAGTTGATGAAGAATTATGCTTGCGGATGGCTAAGAAATTGGTACTACATAGTGATACTTACTGTAGTATCTGTAGTAATGGAGGATGCTCTAGCAATTGTAGTCCTGGAAGATGATAATCAAGTATCACACAAAATTGATTTCAAGAAAACCGTCAGGTAAAGAAGTTCTGACAATCCAAAAAAGTACGAAACCTACGAGGAAAAACAAGTTTTGAAAAGCATTAGCAAAACTATTAAACGCGGTGAACGGGTTGGGTTCATTGGGGCAAACGGACTTGGTAAGTCCACCTTATTAAAGATCACAACAAACAACCTCAAAGCAGATAGCGGAACTTATGACTCGGGCTATAACACAGTATCTTACGTCGCGCAAGATCCCTTTGATCAGCTGGACTGTAGGAAATCTTTGGTCGAATGGTTGCGAAGTCTTTGCCCACCCAACCCTCGTTGGATGAAAATATCCCAACGATAACTTGCTCGGAACTCTGCTCCCCGAGGGCGAAAAGCTGAAGACGCTGAACGCACGATCACGTTTGGAGACCTGGTCGGCCGGCGAGATCCGTAGATCATGAAAAGTACCAATGGTAAGTACAGAAAGGCCAGAAACAGGTACCTAGGATGATCATGGCGTATGGAACGGTCATGTTGGAAGCTGTATGAAGCTATGAAAGTATGCCATTTCGAAAACACAATATGGCTATTAAGTATGATGATTCATTAAATGATCATGCAAAGTACACATGCCGACAAAGTCTCAAATCTGGTTCCTCTTTCCTTCCCCCCCTTTCGGGCTGTTGGGTTTTGGTGAAGCTGGGAACAGAATCAAGCATGCACTTCTTGGCAGTAGGTTCAAGGACACTTGCAAGACCCCCAAACTTACAGATCTACTTGAACCCATGCTGACACCACATTGTTTTGTGGAAAGTCAACTGGAACCAAGCATGAGACATGAGATCGACAGAGAGGTGCCACAAACTGTGCACCAACGACTTGGGATTAGCGCCCACGCATTACTTGTCACTGGGGAACTAGGCTTTAGGTGCCATCCTGGCACTGGGATTAGTGTGGCCTCAAATGTTTTGTTTTTACACACAATTTTTTCCAGGATTTTCGCAAAAAAGAATTATCCAAATGACAATCTGAAGCGAACATTGGTCAGTTCAGCCACCAAAATCATTTGTTTCGATGGGCTGAGCTAACCCTGGCACCCTGGCACCCGGGCTGCTTCGGAAGAAGTCCCATGTGTCATTGTGTGGATATGGGTTGGGGCCCCCCTCCCTCGGCTGTTCGCTAAGGCCCAGACCTCTCATTGAACGTGCAGGCAGCCAGCACTTGATCTTCCTTGGTGTTTTTGTTGATGGTCTGCTGTGCTAGTCCGTGCTAAATGTGTAATGTTTTTCTTGTTTATGCAGTCTTTATATGCAATTTCATATTGCTGCATCGCTGTTGTTTGGCTTCTTTCGAGATCCGTTTGGACTTTTCAAGAGATGGCGAACTCCAAAGAACGGACCAGTTGGTATATAATGCTGAATTGCAGACTCAAAATTAAGACCTACAGGGGAATGCAACCACCCTAAGCCAACCAGATGTTGTTTGCGTATCTTGCTGACCATCGTTTCCAATATCCCTTCCCCAGTTGATCAGTGTTGCTTACACTATTCCCATTGTCATCGCATCAGTTGTTTGTTGCCGGCTGCTTTTGATGCTGTGGCTCTTGAAGTTGCTAGGCTGTTGTTGGTGTGCTGAGTCCAACCATCCCTGGCTATCTGAAGAGACAGCATTGGCTACTGGAATTTGTCGCTGGTGTTCATTCTTTTCAGATGATTTTTCCATAGCCATTGTTAGTCCCATTTCTAGACTATCATTTGCCATCACAAATCAATCACCAATCTTAATTGACAATCATTTATCCCAACGCAGACTTTGTGATTATCCCATCTCGCCCATATCCCCAATTCATTGATTTATCTCATAACGAATGACATTTCCGATTTATCCCATGGAAGTCATGGTATTGACCATCATTTCTCCAAAGGTTATCACTGAATTCATGGTAGTTCAGATGTACTTGGACCGGTTGGGGATGGCTTTGGGACCGCTTGGAGACTGCTTGGCCGGCCCAGTGCTTCACTGCAGGACATCAATGGAGTGAACCCTGCGCATCCGCGGTGTACGGACCCCCTGCAGCCCACCTACAAGGCGCACAGTCCGGGAGGGGACCAGTTCCCAACGCACATGGTGGTGCTGACGGTGGAATGATGGGGTGCTTGCTGGTGATTCTTTTTCTATTTCTGCTGGTAGTGAGCCGAAACGATGGTAGCATCAACATCAATTGCAAGTTGAAAGGAAGAGATGCCCGAATGATCCAGTCTCCCTACCTTTCCACTCTTCGTGAGTCAAGCAGCATCAAAGATCCTGTTGCGGATCATAGGGTAGCATCAACATTTTCTGAATTTTCCACAACTTCACATTCAGCTTGACCCGCACCAGACCATCCTCAATGCCCCGTCAAGATTGCTGGCAATCAAGATCAGATTCCGGCGAAACATCCCCAAACACAACATGCTGAGCAGGAAAGTCTCCAGGTACCAGGCCAGCATCTCTTTAGGGACACCCCTGGGCGGAACACCAATCTTGTTGTTTGGTTGTTGTTACCTCTGTATCAATGACTGTTTACATCTCTGTTTGTCGGTTATATCAAGTTATATCACTAAATTTTTGGCTGTTTCCAGAATTAGCCTCGTGAATCACTCTTAACAACTGCCAACAAGTGTTAGTAATTCAAAACCATTTTGGAACCATCATTTCATCCATTATGAACCACCATTGGCCATCATAGCATAACATCCGCCGTTGACAATCGTCACTGTGATTGACAATCAATTAGCCATCAGTTCACCATCACTATCCATGATTAATCATCAATTAGCGATCAGTGCATCATCATTGACCACGATAATTCCAGTTGTTACTTATTTCCCTTCAGTTAACCATTGATCGATCATGAATGAATGAAGTTCACAATGAACCATGAATCATTGGTTAATGAATTAACCTTGAAGTAACCAACAGTTGGTAACAATTCATTAACCTTTAGTTAAGCGTTAACTATGAATGATCACCGATGTTCATTACCAACCATCACATCCCACTGCCGATACGAATGAACCTGTTTGAGGTGCCAACTGCTGCCACCACATCACTGCATGCCATCTATGCGGAGGAGCCCAGGGGCGGCAGAGTTCTCCGGGGTTCATGGGAGGCTTGCCAGGATTTAGTAGTAGTAGGAGTAGGAGTAGGAGTAGGAGTAGGAGTAGGAGTAGGAGTAGGAGTAGGAGTAGGAGTAGGAGTAGGAGTAGGAGTAGGAGTAGGAGTAGGAGTAGGAGTAGGAGTAGGAGTAGGAGTAGGAGTAGGAGTAGGAGTAGGAGTAGGAGTAGGAGTAGGAGTAGGAGTAGGAGTAGGAGTAGGAGTAGGAGTAGGAGTAGGAGTAGGAGTAGGAGTAGTAGTAGTAGTAGTAGTAGTAGTAGTAGTAGTAGTAGCAGTAGTAATAATAATCATAGTTTACGTAGTAACAGTAGTAGTGGAAGTAGTCATGTTGTTGGGGTTCTCAGCACAGGAGAAGGGAATGGGCATCCAGTTGCCGAGCGTGAAGGCAACTGGGTCAACTGAGCCGCGTGGTGGGGGCCAGGACTTGCACCACGGGAGGTTATCACGGTTTGCCATGGTTTTCCATCTGTGCTACTGGTAAGTTTTGACCAATGGATGGGGAGCAAGGCCATCCACCCGCAAGACACATGGGCGTCGATTATTCCAGGCTTCTGTCGCCAATCCCTCCATCCTGTAGCAAGCAGGTTGCTGTTGACAGCTTGTGCAATTTTTTTGTGAAGGGAATTCACAAACTCACTGTCCAATATCGCTGCAATGATGAACCTTTGATTATTCACCTGGGTGGTTATCACTAATATATAGTTCATTATTATTAAACCCTTGTTCATCATTAATCATGAACTACTGCCAATATACAGCCTCTTATTGAGCCAATCTCGTCGACCCAAATTGTCCAATGATTGAGCTACTGGCATCGCTAGAATCACGATGACAAGGACGTAGTGATGATGACAACGATGATGATGCTCAACGTTGTAGGCAGAGATACCAGGACCATGACACCCAGATGTTCTCCTGGATTCTGCGAAGCTTCCCATCACAATCTCTGCCCACAAGTTCAGGTGCGCGAAGTGGGGCCGGTGCGGAGTCCCGGGGAAAGTCAGGACAGGAACAGGGTGCCAATCCCTTCCCCTGTGACGTCCCCTGCCCCACCGATTGTCTATCAAGGCCCAGGTTCCTTGTGGCAGGATCTTAGCCCTGCAGGTATCAGACGCCAGGAACATTTCGTAGCGCAAAAATAGCTTGGGAATACATTCCCAAACATGGCCCCCCCAATCAATGTATGTGGGAATAACTTTTACTCGCTAGTTTTCACAGGCGAGTGAACCAATCGCTCGTAGCTGGTAGAAGTACTTTGGCTTTGGAGCTGCACGACTGTTGCAGTGTGGGAGAAAAAGTGTTAAAAACCATGCTGCCACCACCCCTGAGGTTTCGACAATTCCACTATCCGATTTACTTGAGATTGTTTAGTGAAATGTCAATCTCAAACAGGCAAGACTGTTGATATTCCCTATGGTTAACCTTTATTGGCGCAATCCAAAAAAGCACAACCAGTCACTGTGAACCGCTTCGCTGTCGCTGTGGTGAGGTGAAAGGATCAACTTCCAAAGTTCTTCACTGGGACAATGGTGAGCCTCAGCTGAGTCTTCTCAGAGAGGTGCGCTGCTGTCGGTCCGTTGCAGCACTGGAGCCCGGGAGTGGTCAGCATTGAGAGTCCTTCACCTGCTGCGATGTGGACATCGTTAGTAGGCAAGATTCACTTAGTCAATGTTGATCCGCTTACTTACCTTTGCTCCATCAGTTTTGGCATACACTTTTTTTTTGATAGTTGAAAATCAGGCATGGGTGGCTTTCGGCCACGATCACAGCGTACCAAACTGGTCTTTCCAAAGCAACTGACCATCATCAGCCATGAAGACCAGAGAGTCCGCAGTCAACATGATGAAGCCATGGAGGTTGAACCTGGAGTTCCATGCTTTCAAGCATGGAGGCTTTCCCCTAACCATGGAGGCCCCATGTCATTTCCTGGCGCCTTTTTCAGGACATCGCTGGCACCGTGCCGCAACGCTGGGCTGGAAGCTGAGGGGAAGCTGAGGGTGTGATATGGTGGTTGGTCATTGACTCGTGGCACGCGATGACGATGGTGAATGATGGCTTCTGATGGTTAATGATGGCTACTGAGGGTTGGTTGAGCTGAGGTTAAGGTTGCCAACGATCATGATGGTGAATGATGGTCTGTGGTTATGGCTGGTGAATCATGATGACATTGTTAATTGGTTTGCGAATGATGGTGGTTCGTGGTCGGTTGGCTAGTGATGGCAATGCTGGTTAACAAACATTATTGAACATGATTGATCGTCGGTTGGTTGAAAGCGATGATATTGGTGAACGACGATAATGATGACGATGATGTCGACGACGATGATGATGATGATGATGATGATGATGATGATGATGATGGTTGGTTATGGTTAAACATGACGATGCCATTGTTGGTTAGCTGGCTTCAAATTATGGTTGTTTTGGAATGATGATGGTGATGATGATGATGGTGATGATGGTGATGATGATGATGGTGATGATGATGATGATGGTGATGATGATGACGACGATGATGATGATGACGACGACGATGATGGTTGGTCGGTTGGTCAAAGGCGTTTGGCAAATGTTGCGCAATCAAGAGGATGTTGATATAAGCAACACCGGAAATGATAAGGACGATGATGGTGCTGCTCAATTGCGACTCATGATGGCTCTTGCATACGGTAGTCACCAGAACAGAGACGGAATATATATATATATATATATGCTACCCCCCCCTGAAAAGTCTACCGTTTTGGGTCTGTGGATTGCGTTTGACTAGGCATTTTGGGATGGGCGGTGTGGGAAGCTGTAAGGTCAGGAGCAAATGGGGAGAATGAGGTCTCCTTAATTCTCTCCATATTCTCTTCTTACCATCTTCTTATTTTTTCT
>VSDK01002554.1:20383-35761 GCA_009767595.1 Symbiodinium kawagutii | reverse complement strand
AGAATCTTCAATCTTCAATCTTCAATCCAAGGGCCGGGCTGGATTGAAGAAGTTTCCCTGAGAATCTTCAATCTTCAATCTTCAATCCAGGAAAATTTGCAAACTTTGCAATTTTTTTTGCAGGGGAGGGGGGTTACCATATATATAGATATATATGGTGCCACCCCCATCGACTAAAGGCTACCCCAAAAAAACTTCAACCAAAAATATCAGCTCAAGATGTGTAGAATTCACAGACCCAAAACGGTAGTTTTTTTTTTGGGGGGGGGCACCATATATATATATATATATATATTTATATATATATATGTGCCTGTGAATACATGCCCCTAGAGTGTCTGTGCATGATGTACAGATGCATGTGCATGTGCAGTCTTTTTTTAAAAAAATGCGAGCGAGAATCATTCCCATTCAGTATACTGTATGTAGGACACGGTATACTGATGTATGTAATCTCTCTCTCTCTCTTTCTACATCTATGTGTACAGATAGGTGTACGTACAATTACGTACATGATACAATTACGTACTCGTACGTGATATACATCGTGTACATGTATATATATATATATATCAAATATATATATATATTTATATTTGATTGTTATCTATCTATCTTTCTAGCTGTATATACATATAGATTCCTATCCTGCGAGACTCATCCACCATCTGAGGTTGGTGGGGTGCCCACCAACATCTATGACCCACCCGAGATCAGGAGCGCTGCTAGCGCTATCTCCGGCCTCAGGGATTGCACCTGGCTGAACACTGACAGCCTGGTGAATTACTCTGGTTGTGGGTCAATATTAACCAACAAAAATGGAGGATGATAAGCAAGAAACTCATAGGGAAAACAATGGTTCGTCATGGGGGAACCAGGTGTACAGGGTTTTGACCCACAGCCTTCTGGCAATGGAAAATCCACCAGTTTTAGCTGGCTTCCCAGGGTTCCTAAAAGAAAAGACGTTTTTCCATTGCCATGTTAGATTGCCGGAGGGTAGACCATTTCGAGTCGAATCATTTTTGGTGCATCTTCATACTGGTGGGACGAGAGAGCTGTCGCATCAGCGGATGCACCTTCGGTCGGGTCAGAATGGCGCTTCCCCCCAACGATTTTGTGGCGGGGGAGGGTTCGCAACTCATAGGCACACAAATGACACAAGTAAAGGCCCTAAATCCGACGTGTCTTTGGTGCTGTAGTTTTGTCAGTCACAAGAACAGTATTTTCTTGATTCAGCTTTGTAGGTTTTTGACAATCTCCTCTTCCTGACAGGTTGTTTGATGTACTTCGAAGGTTTCAGCATACTCGCACTTAAATTTTGCGTTGAACCCCTTCAGGCCCAGTCCAACAACACTTGTGGGCACATAACCTAGTGCTGTCCATATGTCCGGCGTGTTGGGGAGACACGAGTAGCGCAGGAAACCGAGTAACCCCAAAAACCGCTTCACGCAGAACAAACATCACAAATACTGTGATATGGTCGATAGCGGTTGATGATGGTTGCTTAAGAAAGAATCGATTCCATAGGAAGACAACCAACAGTGACATGACCTACCAACAATGTAGGACTACACAAGCAACAAACAACAAGATAGCTCTTTCCTTAACAAGCATTGAGGTATATTGAGGTCTACCCAAATGGTTGTTGGTTGCTCCTCTTTTACAAAGGACAATCAAATGACTAGTGGATAACTTGGGTTGCCCACTGTGATGCCCATCAATGGAAGATCCTTCTTGATCACCACGAGCAACAACCAAAACCACAAGATCAAAAGAGCCAGAGTGGATAAAACCACCAGCTTTGCCACAAGTTGTTGTGATCTCACTACTCTTCGAATGTTCTGGATCCACGGTCCAACATCTCCCGTTATAACACAAGCACTTGCATTGATCTGTCGGCTCCTTTGGTTCAAAATGACTATCTTCCTTTCTTGGCTCCCCTCTTACAGATTTCATTGATACAATTCAGACTATGGATCTCTTGTCACCAGTGGTGCACCGTTGAAGTCGGGTCTCGGATCCCCGGGTGCCATGCTGGTCAGGCCACTGATGTCCTTCCACGATCCCCACGACATTCCGGGAGCGCAGGTGGGGACGACTCGGTATTAACCATCAACAATGGCTTGTGACCGACCGTGACAGACTGGAGATTCTGGAGACGAAGACACACACATATTAACCAACCAACCAACCAACCAACCAACCAACCAACCAACCAACCAACCAATGGTTAATGGTTATTTAATAGGGGATAACAACCAACTATAGTAGGGGCTATACCAACTATATATGGCTATGGGTCAATGTTAACCAACCAATAATGGCTTGTAATGACCAACAAAATAGCCAAATAGGTGGAATAGGGAGGGTATACTGAATATTGATAGAATCTGGACAGAATATTGGCAAAATCTCGACGGAATCTGGACAGACTTGAGGGTATACTGAACGAGCCTGAGAATATGACCACCAAACAGGTCAATTGGTTTACAACCAGGAACTAAGTGCCATGGCCAGCGTCAACCAACTGGTAAGGGGACCTTGTACCGGTGGCACAGAGACGTATTGATTGATAGGACAACTAACGGATGGTGGATATAGCAATAACAAATGGCTCATGAACCAACAGGACTTGTTGAACTATATAGCTATGGTGCTGACACACAGCTATGTTGGTAGATCTTCCAGAATTTGCGTTGTTGATTGTTGTTTCTTGATGGTAATCGCGTGGTTTGTTAGGTCCCTTCTGTGGCTGTTTAACACGACTATGTGGGGGTTTCTCAAAATAGGGGTACCCCTAAATCATCCATTAATAGTCATTTATAATAAAAAACCAACCATTTTTGGGGGTTCCCCATTTTGAGAAACCACCATGTATCAATCACCAGTGCATCGTACGACGGCGCCCCCTTTCTCAATCACCTCGCTGAGATCACCAGGTTACCACTGCACGACTTGTGATGCAACAGTTGCGACGGCCAACAGCACCCGGAGAAGCAGATGCGCAAATTGATTGCTACCACTGCTGATTATACTTCATAGTAGGATCCATGAAGCAACCCATGGTATAACCCATGGTGAAACCCATGGTGAAACCCAAGGTGAAATCCATGGTGAAACCCATGGTATAGCCTGGGATCAACCAACCTTGATCATATTGCACGGTGACACTCCGGCAATGAGTTCCCCTTTCACCCTCTTGTTTACCAACACTTGGTGATTCGCTTCACCACGACCAGATATTGACAATCATTTAACTATGGTTGACCATCGATTATGCTATAGATGCTTAATACCCATAGATGGTTCATAGAGATTGGTGGTTGATAGCGAATGGATAACCAGCTAATTATCAACCATCTATTGGTAAACAAACAGATATGGGTATTAAGCATCACCAGCTATCAACAGCGAATTGGTAACCAGCTATCAACCATCTATTGTTGTGATAAACGCTCTCAGAGCAGATTCTCGTGCAGCCAAGCAAGGAGTATCACCGTTGCTACGATAGCAATGCTCAACCCGTGGAATTTTGTCTATAGGGTAGTTTCCTAAAATGGGGGAACCCCCAAAAATGATTGGTTTATCACTGCAAATGACTAATATTGGATGATTAGGGGGTACCCCTATTTTGAGAAACCACCATAGATTCAATGCTATCAACGCTGGCATTGCTACTATGAACCATGTTCACCACGTGGAACATCACATTCAATGCTGATTGGTGACTGTCATTGTGGCTGTTCGGATCATGAGCTGTTGGGATTGTTGCCACTGGCCACCAGGTGGGTAGCTTGAAGAAGGGCATTGAGGGTTCGCGACGGCGCCGGGAGCCGCGGAGCGAAGCCTAGGCGTTGATCCTAAAATGGGGGACCCTCTTAACAGAGGATATAGCATAATATAGCCTCCTATGTTTCTCAACTTGGGGATGGCCTACTTTGAGAAACAACCCTGTAGCCTGTGGGCATCAAGCCACCTCTTGGTGAAAAACCTAGCATTCACCAAGAGTCGTCCCTTGTCCAGGTTGAACACCGCTGATCATGGCTTAGTCTCTACATATCTCTACCTGGTGCATAAATGTGAAGCGGGAATAGCTACAGTTGAACCGGGTCGCAACCAAATCATTGAGCCAACTGGAGTCTTTGGGGTCGATACTGAAGGATCCCAAAGTTGTGCCATTGTTGGTCTAGCCAATAGATGTGTCTGTTTGCGTCCAAATCTGGCGATTTCTGTGGATAGAAAATCTATGTGTTTCTGGGTGTAGGCTACCGAAAATACCCTGAACCCTTCCAGTGGGCTATCATGCTCTCCCCAACAGGAATCTGACATTCGAAGCCCCATCTGGCAAGATCCATGTAAGTTTCCAGGAGCTACTGCCCACCAACCCTCGTGCATTTGTAATTCTTGTTGCCTGTTGACGTTTCACAACGTCATCGTTGGTGTTGCGGGTAAACTCGCCACATGTGGTGGTTTCATAAAATAGCGGACTCCGCAAATCACCGTTAGTCCATTGATCGTAGTAGACCAACCATTTTTGAGGGCTCCTTACTGATATTATTGTGACCCAATCATTTTCCAAGATCTTTGGGGTATCAAGATTATTTTCCAAGATCATTTTCCAAGACTTTTGAGATTGTGAGTGTATCATCTCTTTGGGGATGCGCCCTCACATTTTTTTCAGGGCACACACTGATGTGGTGAACATAGGGTCATGTAGGGGAGCCTGAGTTGGAGTTGATGTGTCCTGAGGCGTCAATCCATTGAATCCCAAGTATCCCATGCTGGATGGGAATGCGCGACCACAGCCTGTCCCTACGTTTGAGGCCGGGGCAGACAGGTTTGGAAGTAGGGGGACCCCAACAGGGAGTATCAGACCTTGGGGGCCGGTCCAAGTTGGACTGGACCAGGATGAGCAGCTAAAGCTGTAGAGAACCTGAATAGCCAGGAGAACGATGGTGCATGGATGAAGTTACATGAAGTGGACATACAAAGTGATGCCCCCGCCATCATACACTGACTTTGAAATACCTCCTACAAAATCAGGACACCCATGTGCTCTACAAAGCGATGTTTTTGTCGAAACAAATGCTGCTTTTTCACACTCTGACCCTTGGGGTCGTGATTTTGTAGTGTCTGCTGATGCTTGGTTGACACCTGGGTGCTCTGATTTTGTAGGGGGTCATGGTATGGTTTGTTTAGTATATTTTGGTATGTTGTGTATGCTCTTGATGGATGCTGATGGTTGTTGTATGGTGGACTTCAGGCCACAAATTGGCAGCTACCCAAGCCATAAGCAGAGCCAACTAACCGGAGAGCACCACCTTGTCGACACCTGCCAGCTACAAACTCAGGGAATGGCAGGCTGGACGGCCATGACTTTGGATTCCGGCTGACAAAGGGCCCGGAAGAAGGACAACCATGGCCAGACAGGTCGTGGTGCCGGAAATTTATGCCCCATGACCACCAAAGTTCAAAAAGCTGTTATGGTCATGGTCATATGATGTTCATATGAACAAATCAATTCATCAGTTATACGCAGTTGCATACTACTACACAAGTACAACACGCATATATATATATATATGCATATACTGTATACATATTTATATACTTATTTGTGTAGACATACGTGCATTCTTAAGAGCACTTCCGTGTCATATGGCTGAGAACTACTGCTCCCCCTGTTGGAACGTTGCCCCATATTCAACTTCATTGTAGCTCCAGGTGAGCTGTTGAATCCGCTGATCGTTTTTTTTAAACAAGATTTCTTTCCAATCTGGTCTATGCCTGCGATACCAAGGTACCTCTGTATTCGACTACCCATTGCCATTCAATGATGACTGGTGCTTCATTGATGTCTGTTGCTGTCCCGTAGCATTCGTCGTGTATCACCATGCTTGGTATGGCTGTGGGTCCCTGTACCTCTGGCTGTTCCCATGACTAAACTAGTTGAACGGTTGGGATCGGTTGATCAGTACCCCTGGCCTATGCTTAATATTGACCAAAGGGGATTGACCAATCTATGCCCATCCCACCGGCTGACTAGTTTAGTATTGATCAATCCACACAATGACTAGTGACTAGTATTGCCACCGGGCATACCAGTTGCCATCCTTCCATATTGACCCCCCGTGCGAGCGCGTTGCTGGGAATGCTCGGTTCCGCCATTGACAGGCCCAAAGGCATCCCATGTTGCGCAATCCATCAAGCACTTCCAGCATGTGGGGGCCCTGATGCTGGGAGTGAAGCAAAGCAAAACGACCAGGTCTTGATGTTGTGCAGTTGTATAATGAATAACTTTGCTTCCCTGTGATGATAGAACCATATTTTTCAACCTCCTATGTTGATGATACATCACCAGCTGTTTAACTGGGGGTTTATGAAATATGGATCTCCCATTACAACTGGTCATAGGTGGTCATAATTGGTCGGAACTGAGTCTCCATAGAACTGGGTCGATACAAGCTATGAACTGAACCCACACCTGATCATGACTGAATCGTCTGCAAAGCCGTCAGATCTGTGTCTAAAGAACTATTTGGTTCAATCCTTTGCTGCCGGGTTCTTCACATGGATGACATGTTAAACAGGATGCGGGAGTTGCATGAAAGGACTCAGGGAATGCAGAGACTCCAAGATTTCAAAAGAAGATGCAGGATTTGTTACTGTAGGTAGTCATGAGGGTCAAAGGCCATGGGTTTGCGTGCTGAAGGAAGTGACATCATGGGAAGTGAGGAGCACAGGACCAAAGGGGCCACGAAAGCTTCATGGTTGGTCTCCAGTCGCCGTTCAGCAAATGGTAGATCCATTTGTTCATAAACCACCCACCCCTAGTTGACCATCTAAATAGCTGGTGAATACTGGTGATGCCTTCCATCAAACACCCAGAGATTGATGCTGTGGACCAGCTCTTAGCGATGTGCTGAAGAATCTCCAGGGTGGCCATAGGATTTCTGCTTGTGAAAGATCTCTGTCTCGACATCGGCAGGTTGGTCGTCAGAAACCTCGGATGTACGAACGACTCAGGTGAAATGACTTCTATCTCAAACCAGACAGTCTGTGTCAACATGTACAACGAATAGACACATGCATATGCACGACATAGTATGGTGTATGTATACATACCTATATTATATATATATATATTTAAATATACAAACTTGAATATATCATACATATAAATATATAATTTTACATTTTTGGATGTACCTCTGTACCTATGCGCCTATCCACAAATATCCCTTCGCCACATATGTTGTGGGGCTGACGCCAGCTGAACACTGAGGCCCAACTTGCACAGCTCCCGGTCGTCTGGGCGCCTGGCGATGGTGAAGAATGGTTAGTGATGTTGATGAACCATAAGGGATCATAGGGGCTAATAATAGGGGATAACCATTTATAATAGGGGTTAATCATAGGGGATAATAAGCAACCATAGGGTATTATAGGGGCTGATAACAGGGGATAATCACCAAGAATATAGGGGTTTTCTAGGGTTATAACCATCGAATAATGGTCAATAATAGGGGATAAGAAGCAACGATAATGATTAAACAACTGCATACTGGTTGGTGGTTTCAAACTTTTTTATCCCCTAGTATTGGCAAATGGTTGGTTGGTTGACTTTTTTCAATAGGGGTGGACACCACCAACCAGATAATCATTCATCATTATCAAGACAATGATGGTTTACGATAAATAGTTGATAAACATTCATCATTGTCGAACCACTATTCACAATTTCAAGCATTGTTTAGGATGATTGCTAAACGTAGTTGATGACCATGATTGCCGATCACGCATGATTTTGGTGAATTTATGATTGATGAGGAAAGATCGTTGATCAGGAATAACTGAGAATCATCGACGATCTGTTGAGAATGACCCAATGCTTCATGACAAAGCTACAATTTGAAATCTGTTAGTGATGGCCCATGATGGCTTAAGATGATTTTATCACGAGGACTGATCATGCTAATCAATTGTCGATGCTGGTCAAAAATCCTTCAGACTGGTTCATCAAGGTTGTATCTCCATCGACATTGACCAGGTCGTAATTGGTAATTTGTAACGTGCAAAATCACAATCCAGCCCATGATTTCCTATTGCCTATTCAGTGCCCAATGAAAAGTGACTGGTAATAATCAAGAAGGTGCTACGAACACATGGATAGCACGCCCCTGGGGTGTATACCAATTGATTCACAGAGTTTTGAGGATAAAGCATGGTTAATCTATAATGAACATGAAACTTGCAGGGTTGCAACCCCATGGCTGCATGGCCCATGGCTTAGTTCATGGGGAGGGCCACCTCAGGTTACGACCAGCTGGAAGGAGAACTTTCTCAGAGTTGTCGCACTCGTGGCTCGGATGGCAGGTCTCATGGCGAGGTCAACCAGGGGTAACCAGGGGCATAACCATCCCAAAAGGAACAACCCAGGAGTCGACTCCAGAGGCCAGGGGTACTAAATCAATCTCAGGACTTCGATTCATGACTGGTCATGGGATGTGAACAGCCAGGGGTACGGGGACCCACGATCGTGACATGACTCCAGTCCCACTGGGGAATGACCCAAAGTGGTGCTGCACGTGTCGACCATGGCTCATATCGTTTCTGCCAAGATGAAATAAAGTGACCTCTTCTCATCGCAATGTTTTGAGAGCTCCGTTTCTGTACTGCAGTCACCGAGGGTTTGGGATCGCCAGAAGGGTATCGAGAACCGCGGTTGATCTGCTTGTGGTTGAAGTGACCACCCCACCATGTCCAACCAATAGAACCAAAGGGCAGCCAGGGCGTGGTGGTGAACCACAGCAGCTCAGAGTTGGCAGCTGATGGTTCCTATTGGAATTCAGTCTGCTAGAGCTTCCCGGTTGGCCACTGTTGCAACAGAAATTGTAAGCATTACAAGCTTCACTTTTGGGAACCAACCACGTGCGGACTTAATCATTGTGCCCGAATGCCCTGTGCATAGACCTGAAATCCGGGGCTTAAAACCACAACTTTGTAATTTGTGGCGAAGCTCCAACCAATATGGATCGTTGCCAACTTCAGTGAATCATGAGGATCCTCATCAGGCACCATTGCCCATCATTAAGCTCTGTCAACAATCACAATTCATCTTCATGAAGACCCACCTTTACTAAGAGCTAACATACGAACATTCGACGGCATGCTTTGCAGGGTAGGCAGAACATGGCATCCGAGCAGCCGGCGCAGTGGTCAAAACCGAAGAGAAGGACGACCACATGGGATGACGACCATACCTACATGGCAATGGGACATCCATTTCGTTAAGCCACCCCCGGTCCGCATGAACAAGCTACCCGCAGTAGATAGCACACGTGGATAGTATACAACTCCACAGGATATCTCAACCCCCCTCGAATTCAATTCTTTGCTGCTGTTGTGGCTTGTTAAGAGCGGTAGAACTGCATACTTGAGCTTCCAGTGGAAGCCGATATGATGTCCATGCTCCCAGGTAGGCCCCAAGGGTTGCCCTGGACACTGGTTTGGAACAAGCTGGTCCATCATGTTGAAGATGATGGGCCTAATTAAGGGTTAAAGATCAGCTGAAATTGAAGCTTCATCATGGTTAATCAAGGGTGTTTAGTTGAGCTCAGCATTTTTTTTTGGAGTAGCTGAAGCCCTTAGTACCCTTTGGCCACATGTGCACCATCTACACCGCGTGTCTAGGCAGAGTGCTGTGTCGTTACAGCGTGATGCGTGACTCGGACCGCGAGAAGTGGGTCCATGAAACTGCTGCCTGCTAGTGGTTAAGCATGGTCAGGAAGCTGTTGAAAGGTTGAAGTTAAGATAGTAATAAGGCAAACAGCTTTAAACAGCATCAACTAGCTTATGATTATTGTTCAACAACAGGCAGAAGTTAAGATAAACATCAATGATAGTCAAGAACCGTTCTTTTTTCAATGCCCACATTCCCAGTTGAACCAACACTATAGATGTAGTATTTTTGATGTTAGTAATTTTAGTGTTGAACCACCATATTGGTATTTCCAGTTGTCAGTCTGGGGTGTACGAGGGGACTGGTTAGAATTCATAGGCTGTGGCAAGGTCAAGCGGCCATCCAATTGTCCGGGGGTGGAGGAACGTCCCAACAAGGAAGACGAGTCATGTTCATATTTGTTTAGTTCAACAGTTGACTAGTTGACTAGTCATGTTCATAAGAGTTTCAGGCAAACAGTTGACTAGGTAGCAGTTGGCTTAGTCATGTTCACAGATGTTATATATCTAACCCGTTTCAGTCATGCTGTGGCCTTGCCTTTGGTGTTTTTGAAGGACATGCGGTAAAACTGGAACACTTTTCGCGGAGCTTGGAATGGAAGCTACACTGTCAGAGCATCTATATAGAGTGTTGGATTCCTCTGGCAGGCACACTCTTCTTTTTCAAGCACAGCAGTTGTCCTCGAGATCAAACAGTTTTTCTTGTAAAATGCAGCCTTCCTTTGCGGAACAGTTTTTGTTCTGAACATGCACCCACCCTGGCACCAGAAGCAACTTTCTTATCTTCAAAAATGTCCTCAGAGGAGCAGAGAATGGCCTGAAATGCATCGTTTTTCAATCGTCCTGTGCTCATGAGTATCATAAAATAGCTGTCCTGTTGGGAGCACTTTTGGAAATTTAGATGTTGAGCAATGGCACGCTGCTGTGGGGTGAAGCGCAAGTGCTGTTGTCAAAATCGTAGAAAACCGTCATGTTGGAATTCAGATGTCCCAATGCATTGCACGTCACTCTCGCGCGATGCATTTGCAAGCAAAAATTGTGAAAACCTGACGGATTCATTCGCAATGCTTTTGGATGCTAAGATGTTGGAAAAGTGCATGCTGGCACACGGAAACATATTTCAGTACTGGTTGTTTCGCGTTATTACTAGTCTGCTAGTATGCCCCAAATACTTCTAATAGCTCATCAGATATGGCTCCCCAAATACTGCCACTAGCTGATTAGACAGTGTTTCTAGTAGTTTTTACTACTACTTATGCCACTATATGGCAGTGGGTCAAAACCCCGTACCCCTGGTTCCCTACCATTAGCCATTGTTTTCCCTCTTATTGTTAGTGGAAATCCCCATTAGTTGGTTGATTAATATTGACCCATGGCCATATAGCTGATTAGATATGACAATTCATGCGACCGGTCCAGCTTCTTCACCTGCGGCTTTCTGGCGACTGCTGAGGCTCGCTGCCGCGGCCCAACCCGGCCAAAGCCAAAGGTGGGGGAGCGAGGGACGGTGGGGTGGCGCATGGACCAAGAAATTCACCAGGAAAGTGTGGTTCCAATGGTGGTGGCAGCTCTTACCAAATCTGAGGGACGACTCTTCAGTGAGGTGATGCGGGATCGAGATGGATCGAGATGAATCAAGCTTCAGTTTTCTTTGTTTTCTATCTATACTTCTCTCTATGGGTCAACTTCTAGTATGGATCAAGCCTTCGAGTATGGGTCAACTTCTCTCTATGCTCCGCAGGTGCTTCCGCAGGCCTTGGCTTGGGGTTTTAACTCGCAGAGCACTGAGTTGTTGCTCGCCTAGGTGGCTAACGCATTATTTACAAAGGGTTTGAATCATTGTAAGAGGGGCTTGCTTGATAGCTTCTTCACCAGCAGTTTCAGGTTGTCATTTCCCGGTTTGATTGAAATCCTGCCTACCCAATCAGAACTATCATCCCCCCGAAATCGTTTGTTAGTAGTCCAGGACCAATGGTTGATGATGATTACTAACCTCTTCTTGAGCAAGCAGTTGCTGTTACTTGATATAAACTTCTGCTATAAGCCACTAATCATTGTGGGTTCCTACCTTTTGATGACGCCTAAGTAGCAAGAGGTTAACTCGTGAGCGTCACCGAACCACGCATTGCTAACCTCTTACAAGGTGCGGCCCCTCGTTACAAGTTGGTTACTAAGCCATTTAGGTATAGTGATATCGACCAAAACTAGTAGCTACCCTACTTGTAGCCCAGCTGAGCTAACTGGGGGGGGGGCACCTTGTAGTGCTGAGCCAAAAAAGTTTTGAACCATGAACCCACTGCGCAACCACTACTTTGCTTCAGGCTTAGCGATGCCGGCAGTCAGAGGCGCATCGTGGGCAAGTGGCCAACGTTACAGCTTTGTAAACGGCTACTCGATGATGTCAAAGGTCGGTTAGTGGATAGTTGATAGTTGGCCAATGGTTGGTGGGTTGATTAATCAGTGCCTACTGGTGTTGATGGGTTGGTTAATCATCCATTAACCAGTAGTTCATGGGTTCATGGTTTGTCGTCGGAGAATGTTGGTTTATCAGTGCCTACTGGTTGGACGAGCCCTGTTTACGACTTCCCCTGATGGTTCTGATCGAAGGCCAGGTTGGCATTCTGGCTGTTATCCACCATGGTTACTATTGTATTGGTGGTAATTATCCACCCATTGTTAGTAATTCTTCAAACCACTCCCTTTTTGTTCAGTATGAGTCGAAATTTCTTTACCTGGGTTGGAAATTATCCAGCTATTGTTGGTACCACTATGGTGTGCAGTTTTTGGAATAGTTGGGTTCAGACCATTGATTTACCACTATTGTTGGTTCATAGCACCGCAAGAAGCTGGCTCTGGCTCTGGTTGCTTCACCGCTCTGGTTGCCTCACCACTCTGGTTGCTGCACTAACTATAGGACGAACTGGTTGAACCAACAATATTGAACCAAATATCCCAACCAACAATAGTGGTATGAAGCGTGCTGGTCAATGAGAAGATAGACTTCATACAACGAAGCTGGCTGCTTATGTTGGTTCATATCCAGCTGTTGTTGGTTGTTAGTTGTTGGTTGGTGTTGGTTGTACCCTGTCCACCTATTCTTCGTTATAGCATGAAAAGTTGGCAAGCTTGGATTTTAACCACTAATACTCATATATTCTAGGGTTATCAACTCATGGTACCGACAATACTAGTTACTAGTTGAACTCCGACATAGTCCATCCTATTGTACCATCAATGGGTTGATATCATGAATACCTGATAGGTGAATTATTTTTCCCAGTGGATACCTGACCATATCATGAATCATAGTTGAACCCAGTAATAGTCTGTATTCTATGGTCATCAATTCATTAGTTGGTAGAGTTGATACTCAATCACTCTTCCATGGTTGATATCCAGTTTCCAAGAGTACAGATGCTTAGTTCCTATGGCTGGGTATTGGGTTTTTAACTGCTGATAATAAGAGTTCATACCAGTTCCTATGGTTGATACCCATCTCAGCTTGGTTTCAAGACTTTGGTGGATTACTATGACTCCTATCAACCATTCCCCTGAAAACCCGCCATCAACCATAAGAATTGGGTTTCAAGAGGTATGATTACGATAATTATACCAACTGATTATCATAGTTATGCTTGATATATACCTATACCAACCAAAGTTACGGTTGGCATATCAACTTGGTTTCAAGACTTGGTTATACCATTCTTGTTGGTGATGATCACCTATTATTAACCATTATCAAAGGGGTTATAACCCCTATAGAACTCCTATAATCCCTACTATTGTTGGTTATGATCCCTTATCAAACCATGATTAACCACTATTACCCTATTGTTGGTGATTTTCTCCTATGATTCGCCATTACTGGCCATTTCAACCAACTAATAACCTCTATTAACCAACGAATAGCCTCTATTAGCCACTATTAACCAACGAATAGCCTCTATTAGCCACTATTAACCAACCAATAACCACTATTAACCCCTAGTAAACACTGTTAACCACTATCAACCCCTAAGGTGACCCTCCTTGGGGTTTCAAGGTCCTGCATTGATACCTACATTCCATGGGAAGCGCCCCGCGGCCCTTCGCCAGGCCTTCGGCCCGATCGCAGGCGCAGCGGACGGTGAAGATCGTGCGGGGAGGTGATTCGATGGGACTTTTGGGAAGGCGAAGATGAAGGAATAATGGTTGAATGACTGAGTTGATGATTAATGATGGTTAGTGATGGTTAATGATGGTTAGCGAAGATGGTTATTATTGGTTAATAGTGGTTAATAGTGGAACCATTGGTGATTAATGATGGTTGATGAGGGTTAATGATGGTTAATGATGGTTAATGATTGATATAGCTATTTGTGGTGACCATTGGTGATGTTTTCTCCAGTTTATCATATTGAACCATTTATGATTATTCATCATTAATAGTGGTTAATAGTGGTTAATAGTGGTTAATAGGATGAGGGAACATTGGTGATTAGGGATGGTTCATGATGATTATTGGTGATTAATGATGGTTATTGATGGTTAATGGTGGTTAATTATGGTTGATAATTATGCTTGAAGAACCCATTTGTGGTCAATAGTGCTTAATAGTGGTTAACAACACTTGCAGTAATAGTGATTGATATAATGGATGATTAATGATGAATGATGGCAAATGATGGTTACTTATGGTTGATGATGTTGAATGATTGATATAGTATTTGTGTACCATATTTAACCATTATGATTATTCAGTTTATAGTCAGTAGTAGTGTAAACATCATATGGGTGTACTAGTATTTGATAGTGGTAAGAATTACTAGCGGTTCACAATGGTATATGATAAAATTGTTGATCATGGTTATGAATGCTTGACAAATGATTCAGTACCCATTCGTGGAAAATAACGGTTTGATAACTGATTGATAGTGACGAATGACTGACAATTGTTAATACCGAAGAATGCTTACAAGTAGTACCCGGGCAAGCCGGGGGCGGAAGTTTCCCAAGGTCAACCACTATAAGGTCAAAGAAAACAGTGGCCTATAATTCAGAGGCAAAAGTGCCTATAGTTTGTTGAAATGGCGCTTTCAAAAAATTGTGCTTTCTGTTGCGCGACAAAACCACCACACAAAACCACAGAACAAAATCACCAAGACAGTACCATCGGGACGGCGCGCTGTCTCGGTTAGCAGCTTTTTTTTTCCGATCGTGCAGCAGAGAGGTTCGAGTGAACGACAGCTCGAAGCAGCGTGCCGAGAAAGGTCTTGCAATCAAGTATTTTTTTACTGCGGATCGGAACATCGCGCAGGCAGCGTGCTGTGATGTGAATCGATGACACCGTTGATGTAGGTTTCTGTTTCCAATGTTGTGTAGTAACCTTGGGCTTGCTGCCGCATTGTTGACTGTTGCATCCACTCTGCCAAGTTCACGTAGTACGCAGCCAACTGAACATCTTCACTGGACAATCTGGAATACAGCGGCGGTATGTCTGGCCTGTACTTTTGTCGTAGACCTGTCACACAAGAATCGCAAACACCATGATGCACAAAGCCATGTTCGAAGTCTCGGCGACTCGCTTTGTCGTCTGCTGAGCGATTGCAACTGAGGCATATGCGCGTTCTCAGCGCATGTTGCGCCCCAAGTCTT
>VSDK01002554.1:2617-13572 GCA_009767595.1 Symbiodinium kawagutii | reverse complement strand
CTCTTTCCATCGCCTTTTCCCTTGCCCTTGCCTTTTGTGATCCATTCGCCGGTGTCGAAATTAAAAGACATAGTGCCTTTTACTTTGCCCTTGCCCTTTGGCTTTCCTTGTTCTTTTCCTTTGCCTTTTTCGTTATAGGCAGGCCGAAACGCCTTACCCATGTTTCCTTGCCCATTCTTTTCCTTGCCCTTTGGCTTCCCTTGTTCTTTTCCTTTGCCTTTGCTTGTATGGTCAGCCGGCCACGCCATACCCATGTGTGCTGTAGTCAATGGTGAACCTTTCGAAGGCTGCGGCCCTGGCGTCGGCCACCCAAGCGAAGCATTGGCAGGCACTGGCATGGCTTGTCTTTGCTTTAAGTTTTCAAGGACATTTAAAAAAGCTGAACGACTCAGTCGACCACGTGCATAACCGTCAAAGCTGAACTGAAAATTTTCCTTCGCTGCTCCTTCAAGATTCGCAAGCAAGACTTGCGCCATGAGCAGCATTGCTTCGTCATCACCACTTGCCATCGCAGGTCGAAGCACCATGCGATGGAGCGCCCGTGGAAACGGTTCTACGGTTTTCGCGGGCCGCAACGCCGCGCGAACCAGAGAAAAGAATACAACAAACATGTTACTCATGGTTTCAAAGGTAACCGAATCTGTTGCTGGTCAATGAATCTCGTGTAACAAAGTGGTTGTAACAAGTAGAAAACCAATTAACTAAAAAGAAAAGTTAAACTCCGTGAGCAAAAAAGCAGCAAGAGCAATTGTTCGCAAGTGTTCGTGCTTGCAACAACCTGTTCTTCTTCAGTACAACCCGTTTACCCAGCGCTTTTTTCTTTTACCTCCAGCATGTCTTCAGCGTTGTTTGCAGACGGCTCGAAACAGCGCGCCTGTCGTATAAGTGCTGGTTTCTGCAAATATAAGTTCGACGGCTCGAAACAGCGCGTCGGAGCCAGCAACAACTCGAAGCAGCGCAGCCCTAGGCCGTAGTGTTGTCACTGAGCCCGGACATCCTAGACACAACCGATGCTCCGTCGCTCATGGTGGACCGCTGTAAGCTGTTTTGTTCCACGTCGTTCCACTTGTCTACTCTCCAACGACTGTGTGTGGCCATTGCAAACACCATTTCTTCCAGAGCAACTTCGTCGTCTGGGAAGTGCTTGGCGATGTTCCGCCAAAGGCGCTCCGTATCTTCGCTGAGTTCCTTCCACAGGTCCTGAAATCTTCTGGGAACGTTCGAACGTGGATAAAAAATGAAATCTTGATGCGCGGCCATCCAGTTGTCTATGTTGCGCACAGCTTGTTCTCGAGACAAGGTCATCATCCTCGGTCCCTTTTTTCCGCCTTTCCCTGCTGCCCACATGCCAGCGTCGAAGTCAAACACCGGCTTGCCTCTTCCTTTACTTTTTCCTCCGCCTTTTCCTTGTCGGCCAGACCGAAACGCCGTACCCGTGCTTTGCGCAGTAGGTTGAGGCTGTTCATATTTCCAAAATGGATCTCCGGGCGGTGGAGTATTTTCAGGCCTTAGAGGCCTTAGAGGTGGCCAGTTGCAAGGGCCGCTGGCCGGCGAAGTCTGCGTTGGTCCCTGCGTTCCAATCTTTTGCAAATTGTGTAAAGCCTCGTGAAAGGCAGCATAACTAAGGTTCCCTGTGCGATAGCCATTGAAGCTGTATTCAAAATGTTCCCTGGCAGGGCCTTCAAGAGTTCGAAGTAACAATTCCGCCATGAGCACGGTCGCTGGATCAATTGTTGTCTGCATCGCAAGTCGAAACACCGTGCGATGGAAAAGCTGCGGAAGAACGATTGTCTCCGCGGGCCGAAACGCCGCGCGGAAAATGCGAACAGAAAAAAACCAAACCTGTCTTGGTATACCGGTTGTTTTGTTTTATTACTCCCGAAACAACATGTAGAAATGTCGAAAAAGGATATATTTTCATGAAGGAATCATGATAATCCAACTAACAAAAACTTAGAGCCAAAACAATCGCGCCAGACAAGCGCACAGTGTCACCCAAGCCAAACAGCCCCAAACATGATTGCAACATGACTCATCATCTAATCAAGCAAGACTATGACTCACCAACATTTTAAAAAAAATATGCTTGAAAATCAAAGACATATGCTTGAAAATGTCAATTACTCCCGATCTTTTCATTGAGCAACCATTACAACAGTCACAGAGATCGTCTCCGGCACGAAGCTTTCGTGCGAGACTTCCTTCAAAAAATGAAAGCTGACATCTTCAAAAGTAGCGACAGTCACGCAGATCGTTCTCCAAACGAAGCTTTCGTGCGAGACTTCCTTCAAAACTGAAAGCTGACATCTTCAAAAATGACGACAGTCACATTTCTCTTGCTCTAGACATCTCTTGGTCTAGACATCTCTTGCTTCAGACATCTCTTGCTTCAGACATCTCTTGCTCCTGACATCTCTTGCTTCAGACATCTCTTGCTCCTGACATCTCTTGCTTCAGACATCTCTTGCTCTAGACATCTCTGGCTTCAGACATCTCTTGCTCTAGACATCTCTTGCTTCAGACATCTCTTGCTCTAGACATCTCTTGCTTCAGACATCTCTTGCTCTAGACATCTCTTCTCTTCACCGTCCAACAACAAGCCTCCGTCACTGCCACCCGTCCATCCAGCGACGTGTCTGGTTTATTTTTGCTCTAAGTCGCTGTGCTGACCATCTGAGCGCCCAAGGCACAATAACAGGTTTTCGCTTTCCACCGTTATGTTTCAATTCCCCAGCAAGGCGGCTCGAAACAGCGCGCCGAGCGGCACAGGTCAGGGTCTCTCACCTGCTTTCCAAATGTCTGGCAGCGGTCTGTTGCGCACAACAACTTCCAATATAAACCGCAGCCTGGAAGCTGGTACCTGGGCGTGTCCACCAGCGGCAACTTTGCTTTCGAAAAGCCAATTTGCCAAGAACAACACGGCATCCTCATCGCGTAGACGTCCGCAAGTTGTCAACCCCTCTGCGGCTCTTGCAGGCAGGTCAGCCGATGCCAGTGTGTCCCAGCACTTTTCGCACAGACCAGTGCGTTCATGTTCGAACTGCCCGTCCGCTGTTGCGGTTTGCGGATCTCTGCACGCAGTGCAGCTGTTTGTGTTGACATTCAAATGCTGGCGCATTCGTGCTTGGAAAGCGCCCATCACATTTGGAGGCACAGAATGCATTGGTTCTCCCAGCATCGACCGCGGGTCGAAACACCGCGCGGATCCAGCCTAGTGAGCCTCGTGGGCCGAAACGCCGCACGAAGCCGATGTCAGAAACCAACTCAGGGGACATATCCTTTGTGCATGCTGTAGGCATTCATATACATTTTTTTTCCACAACAAAGACTGTTAATGATGGCAAACTCTACATTCATTCCATCGCCTCAAGCGTTCAAATTCTGTGAGCCACGCACCGTGAGCAACAATTTGTCGGCCAAGCACTTTACTATTTTGATCTGCTCCACGGCCCGAAACGGCGCGCGAAGATTTTCAACTGAGTAAAGATCACAAACCTGCACAAAGATATTCTCATCCATAAACCAGTACAATCTAACGCAACACAGTGTTTAGATCTACTTGCCCAGAAGTGACTTGAACATGTATAGATATCGTTTGTTGATAACACAGGTCATCTAAACAAGCAAGAATATGAATTACCATTTTCGCTGGCTTTTGTTCACAAACCATCAAATATATATGTTTGAACATGATACTTCCTTTTTCTTAATTGATCAACCATGACGTATAAACTGTTACTCGATCCAAGCAGCCGAGAAGTGTTATCCACGCGCACTACGGTGCTATCGCATATGATCTAACCAAATATTACTATTGTAGTGAGTCATCTAACCAAATAATACTATTCATCTCAGTCATTGTTTCAAAACAATTTCAATAAAGCATCACAGAGATATGTTCGAGACTGTTGCGCCCAATCTTCTAATCTAGTAATGATCCAATAACCCAGAGATCACTTCGACAATGCAAAACCTTTTGTGTAAAATACAGGTCATCTAACCAAACCATAGTATCCTTGTTTGTTTCATTTTGCACAGCGTTCCCACTTCTGCGTGACTGCCTTTTCTTCGCCGCAGCCAGTTCCAATCGTCAATGCAGCCCACGGTCCGAAACGACGCGCGAGCAGGCTGGGACCTACCGCTCACAGCCCGAAACGGCGTGCGAGTCAGCGGTCGAGGGAGAAGGTTCCCTTTCTGCACGTCTTCCGGACTTCAGGCGCAAAAGCATTGTGCTCATTTTGTCTTCCACTACATTCTGCTGCATTTCTACTGTTCTGATTGTCTCCATTTCAGTCTTTAAAAAACATCGCGTTGTCCCAGGAGGCCGCGCACACAACTCACTAGCATCTACGGCGCCTCGTTCATTCACATTCAAAAATTGCGGAACCCACTTTGGCAGAGAATACAACTGCAAGCGTCTCTGCGGATTGCTATGGTATTGTTCGTTTTCTGGGCAATGCAAATTCATTTCGCCAAGAAGTTGGTAAACAAAACCCATGTTCTGTGCGTCTTTGTCAGACTCGGCATTGCCTTTCCTCTGAATGCTGTCGCAGTCCAAATAATGCAGGGCATGCCACGCCAATTGCTTGCACGAGCGTTCACTGAAATAGTGGCGTTGGTTACAAAGTGTACCATAGCCGCAAGTGACTAGATGATTGGAGCACGTGTTTTTGTTACTACTTTGATTAGTGCAATGTTGACAAACTACCCACAGTTCATCTGTATTCGATTCTTCGTCTAGATATCTGTGGCACCGACACTTCTCGCCCCACAAAGTGTGCAAAGTCAGGACACGCTGAGGCTTTTCGTTTTGTAATTTCTTTTCCAGTGCGGCAGCAATCCATCCACCACGGCCAACTTCAAAAGCGATGCCGCAACCTTTGAGAAACTCATGAACTGTCGTTCGGTCTGTGCGAGAAGCGGCAACCTCAGCTGCAAGAAGGCGACCGACATGGTATTCCACATGGCACCGCAGATGTGGATGAAAGACATTGTCCGGGCGAAGCCAAGTCAACAGCAACGATCCCAACACCTGGTATTGAACAGTGCGCATGTAAAAAGATGTGTGGCTGCCCATATTTTCACGGGTAGAAACACCGCGCGAAAAGCTTGATGACAACCACCAAGGAGGGCTAAGTTTTGCAAAGCCAAGTCAACAGCAACGATCCCAACACCTGGTATTGAACAGTGCGCATGTAAAAAGATGTGTGGCTGCCCATATTTTCACGGGTAGAAACACCGCGCGAAAAGCTTGATGACAACCACCAAGGAGTGCTAAGTTTTGCAATCTCCAGCGCTTGTTGTAAAGCCAGCAAAGCCTGACCGAGAAAATGCGCAAGAGTCCATCTGTCCGACAGCACACACCCGCGCACAAGAAGCATGCCATGTGTGTCCTTAATCATATTTTCTTTCGTTACGTTCACAGTCAAACCATCATTGCCTCCCCAAGACACCTCTATGTCACTGGCAGACGAACGAAAGACTGGCAACACACGTGGTGTTGCGATGCAGACATCGCAAAGTGTCAATGCGTCATTGTTCACCCAATGATACAAATCTGGCACTGAAGGTGGAATACACAAATCTGAACGTCGAATCCGGTGCTCCATTTCCCGCAACTGATTTGAAAAACCATCCTCGGAAGGAGTGGCGCTGAGGCACAAATATTCGTCAGCAAATGCCTCGTCATCCTGCATGCAAATCGCGCGGTCAACCGTTCTCCACCAATTAAGTTTTTCCATGGTATTTGTTACTGAAAAAATACCAAATGGGCCAGCATAAAATTCTGCAGGGACAGTGCGCTTCGAAATCTTCAAGAAATACAAATACCGACTCATCAGTTCCAAAATGTCAATCTGAGCCTCAGTACGAAACGTGGACCCCACCAATTGCACAAACCGCGCTGTCAAAGAAAATGAAATTGGGCAACTGCAATCCACGAGAATCGACACCATATGCATGAAGATCAGAAACTCGATCTCTTGAAGAGGGTTCTGCACATCCTCCTTAGCCACCGGAACGCCGCTCTTCCGTAGTTGCTGCCACAACACATCCAGTTCTGCCTGAAAATCGTCTTGTTGTTTCAAACTATTCGCAATGGTGACCAAATCTTCGAAGCAGTGCTCATGAACGACAACAAAACGCGGCTGTGGTGAGGCGTTCTTTATTGTCGTCAGTGCAAATGTGTCGATGTCATCAGAATTGAACTTCCTCCACTGCGCCCAGAGAACGACTTTTTCGTCGACATTGACACCAACGGCAAAGTAATCATCTCCAACATGCACTTCCGTGACCGAATGTGTATTTTCTTCGTCGGACACGTCGATTGCGAATGACAGTTGCTTGGACGATGTCTTCGCTGCGGCGGTCCGAAACGACGCACCGCGAGTTGCAGCCGGTCGCAAACAGCTTCGAAGCGGCATTGCTTTTGGGCCAGGCTCTTCCGCAACACCACCACCAGCCGGCGCTGCTTTTGACCCAATGTCTTCAGCGGCGGTCCGAAACGACACACCGCGAGTTGAAGGTGTTCCTGGCGCCGTTGTTTGTAAGTCCCCAGTCGCGGACTGCAACGACACAGCCCGCGCAGCGGGTGCTGCTTGCGATTTTGGGCGCGTTGTCAAAAAATCTTTTACAGTTCCTTTCGCTCGCAACTGATCTGCTGCTGTTGGTGTGGGCTCCGAATGCTCTTCGCTCGGGCTTTCCGTGTCAACATCGCTCATTTGGGGTCCTGTAACGGAGGTCCGAAACGACGCTCCGCTAGCGGCATCTGCACTGCCCGAGGTTGCTGTAGCTCTGACGGTCCGAATCGACGCGCCAGCTTCACCCCTCAAAGCCTTGGATGGCTCAAAGTCATCCACACCTTCATCCGCCCAAGGACTTCGCTTTGGCATACTCCTGCCCACTGATTGCTGTGAAGGTGAAGTGAAATGCGAAATCATAGGTTCAAAATACGATGCAATTTGAAAATTCCACTTCCACTGAACAGCACGTGCATTCGCCATGCAAAGACACAGGGTACACTCTTCAGGCCACATAGGCTTCAAGCATTGCCGAACGAAGTAATACCAGCTTGGTAATAAATTGCGCGATCCTAGAAACCGCGACAAAGAAATCCCTGCTTGCTCATCGCGTCCCAGCAACATGAATGGTTCACCAACAGGACACACATACATTGCAGTCAAAGCCTTTTCTACGTCGAAGCAACCATCCGCATCCCGGCGGGAAGCCATATGCAATACATCGCTCAAGTCCATGGTGACGAACTGCAAGTTAACACTGAAAACCCGATGCCAGCTTTGAAGACAAGATCTTTTGCAGCGGTCATGTTGCGATGCCGAAAATGTTTGACTCCCCTGCGATGCGATCACACGGTCTTTTGATTCCCAATGCCAAGTCACTTGCATATCCCAGTCACATATCAACCGCAAAATTTCTAGCCCCAAGTGAAAGATCTTTCCAAAATACATACTGCGGTGTTTTCCTTGTCCACACAAGGATACGAAGACGATGGTGTCATAATAGTTATCGCAGCATGCATGAAGCCAAAGAATTGCGACCAACAACGCCAAAAACAAAAAGTCTTGCAGTGGGTCTAATGCACAAGTTCGTCGAAACGACTTTTGCACGCATTCACCATCCAACGTGTGGTGAAAAACCTGGTGGACCCGATTCGTTCTGAGCAATTCTCGGAGGTCAAAAATGCAAAAAGCTGCCTCTTGCTGTTCTCGTTTCGTGTACATATAATCTGCGAAAGCGGAACTGCGAACATGACGGTTGTAATCTCTGTGTACTCGCGGATGGCATAGTTCTTCCGCTCCGCTTGTGACAACGCTGATGCGTCGCGGTGGACATCTCATGGGAAATTGTTTGGCAAGGTCTGCTAAGGCTCCGAATGCATCGATTTGTTCAGCCGGACACTGAGCCATGGCGCCAGCGCGGGCCGAAACGCCGCACGCCGGTAGCAACGACAAAGACACAGAAGAGATAGTATGGGTTGACCAATAAACGAAATTGTTTGGATAATACAATTACTTGCTTATGACACATCTGTTACGCAACACGGGTCGAAACACCACGCGTCGCTAATAATACAATTCGATTTAATTAGACATGATATCAAAACAAAGCATATCAAAACCTTCTTAATTCGATTTAATTAGACATGATGTGCGAAACAGCAGCAGCGAGCAACATGAACTGCCGAGAAAGTACTCGATGCGCTGTCAAAACATCGCATGGGCCATCTTATGTCACTGGAACAAAAGTTTGATGCGTCACATCATCCATATCAACCATACATCCCCAAAACAATCGCCAAAGAAACAATTTACCGCGAACAAGTCACAAATCCATGTAGAAGTAATAAGGTTGAACTCTTTTTTTTTTGTGTAACCATCTTAACCATGCGTCGATGGGTTCTAGTGTTCTCATGTATCTAACCATCCATATCAAGCATTGCCGCCGCTATTCACAGATGAGATGTGAGTAATCACAAATTCTTATTCCATAAAGCCGGAAAACCGTTGTATACCAGTCATCGCACAATCGCCATCTTGACACACCGGTTATTCACCACACCCACCAAGTCAACCTCTTTACAGCAATCCGATCATACCGTTTATTGATATAAATCATACATTGTATTGATATAAATCATACAATATCAACACCGAGGCAACATTCTTCACTGCCGTGACACATACTCATTTAACAGCTTCATCACGATCAGCGCATTTTTTCGAGACTGACAGTCACTAACTTCTGATTTCGAAAGTCCCATACACACGTGGTCCGAAACGACGCACGCGCACGAGATTTCTTCATCATTGAAATTGCTTGGCCGTCCGCCGCGCTTCCATCTCCACATCCACAAATGACGGATCAAAATACTTGACTTCCGACCACAATCGAAGATATTCGCGTCTCAAAATTTCATCTGGTCGTTCTTTTTCTTGCTTCCAATTGCTTGTCTCAACCATACTTGTCAGCCACTCCTCAACTTTTTCTTCTGGTCCATGTCTTCGTAGTGCGTACCACAAAGAGCGAGACTCTCCTAAGCTATGACACAAAGCTCTTTGCTTGAAATTCATTCGCTTCCTACGCCCAAAGCTATATTGTATTGACTCTGCAGTCTGTGCTGCTTTCCGTTTCTCCTCGCAGTTCATGTTTGAAATCCCGTGCTTGTTGTGCGGTCTGACGTCAAGCTCTGCAGCTACAGCTTTGTTTAGCCCCATCAACGTCACGGGCCGAAACGCCGCGCGACGTACGCAAAAAAAAGCAATACAACTCAAAGAAACTAAACCCAACGTATCCCAACAGTTCCCTATAGAAAGCTTACATCTAATGCAATAGTTATGTAATGCAACTGATAACTGAACAATACTAATGTTTAGAGCAAGAGATGGCTCATGCATCTGATCACTAATGCAACTATGGCTAAGCCAAAAATTCATATGTCCACGGAACCAAAAAAACACGCAAAAACAAACTTTCGTTTTCTGCACGTGTTTCGAGCATCGTTTCTTTGCTTTGCAAACCGACGCCGCACCTCTTTTTTCTATTTCCGTATGCTTTAAATTGTCCATGTTTGTGTTCCATGTAACGACAGTAGCTCGAAACAGCGTACTTGTTGTTAGTGCACATTCCTTAGGCAGCCGTTGTTTGACCACTTAACCATGAAAACGCGCTCACAACGGATGCAGCATCATCTTGTTGCCTAGGTCTTCCATTCTTGGCCTCAACTTTGTTGTGTCTGTCAATTGGCCACCGCGTTTGCCACACCATGTCCAGAAGCAAATTTTGCATTTTACTATCGTAACTGCCAAAATGTTTGTACAGATTCTTCCAGAGGCGGCTTCCAGATTCTTCTAATTCGGCGTACAGCCAAACTGCACTTGCTTCAACATCTGGACGCGGGTGAAAGACATACTCCGGATGCGCGTGCAACCAATTTTGTAAATTTTGGACAGCATGGTTCGCAGAGACCGCTTTGATCTCTTTGCCTTTTCCTCTTTTGCTACTATTGCTATTTTTTTCTGGAATTATCCAAGCGCCAGCATTCAAGTCGAAAGCGAAACACGGCTTAGAAACCAAGCGTCTGTCATTCTGCCGACATTGCACCGATGATTGCACCAAACCCGGAGGGACAGGAGAAGTTGCAGGCCAAGCTTCTGAACTGCTGCCGGAACTACTGCGCGCTGTGGATGAAACCTGCGCCGTGGAAGGTTTACACGAGTCACACAAGAGTATCACACTGTGATAAAAAGCTTCGTCACTGAGCTGACCAGTTCGAAATCCACGCAGATTAAACCGTAAAATTTCCGCCTGACTAGCCGGTAAAAACTTTACAAGCTGTTCTGCCATGCCGACAAGCATGCTATGATTCATAGACATGCAGTCGAATCTTGTCAACGGGCCGAATCGCCGCGCAAACAAGTAGAGAAACACAAATTCAAATGCTAGTCCATGGGTAGTTTGCTTAAAGATCTATGGTTAACAAGTAGGGTACGTCTTCACCAATCTATGTCAATATGCTTTTGATACGACATATGCTACACACATAATATGATACGTTTACATTGTTTCATGTCTATTTGCTTTGAACATCTGTTGTCTTCTTTAGGACAGACAAAGCTGGAAGCCATACACCCGCGCTGCAAAATTCAATTGACTTACCTCGCCATATTTTGTCATCATTCAGTCCTTGTTACGCACCGACTCACTTTCATTCAGTCCTATCTTTCTTCTATCCACATCATCTCCCGTCAACCGACGCCTTTTTGCTACAGCACTCTTGCAACGCCTGTGTCTGCAGATGCACACACCATCATTGCGGACCGAAACATCGCGCAATGTTTTCCAACAATATCGAAAAAACAACAATTCTTGGTCACAGTTGTTCTGCAACTTCACTTTGGCATTGCGGACCGAAGCGTCGCACAATGCATGCGGGGTAT